>JABFQM010000273.1:0-42236 GCA_022816865.1 Zelostemma sp. ZL-2020 | reverse complement strand
CCATCATCTCAAATCTCACATCAGAGTAGTAAACTAGGCTTCATGTTGATGATTTCTTCATCAAAGATGTTGGTTTTCTTCGTAACAGTTGATCAACTCAAACAATCGCCTGCGGAACTCTTCAGACTCCCCAATTTCGAGCTGTATCGAGTAAAATTTGGAACTGCCAACGAGAAAATGCCGTAATTTTCTTCCTTTTTCGAGTTCAAATTTTGGAATGCTACATGAATGACCGGAATGATGATGGCGTGGCCATGGATATACCTCTTTTCACGCTTTATGAATAATCCTAATCATTTTTCCACTGAACAATCACTGGAAATGTTGGGTCGTTTGTTTTTTTATTTATCCTGTAACAATCGAGGACGAAAACCCAGCGAGAAAATCAAGAAAGCGGGAGAAATGAAGACATTTGCCGACTCTTCCAGATACAATTTCTAACGTGGTTGTATCTTGTTTGTTGTGTTAGCAAGAGCAAGCGGGCTTCAACTCCCCCGAGTCCATGAACACGGTGATAAGTAACGATAATGACCCCCGACAAGCATTTGCTCCTATCCAGTTGGGGTACGTACCTTCAAACATCTTTGATTATTTTTGCCTTTGCTCCTTGACTCAGTTTTCTAAGAACTCGAACTAAAGTTTGGAACATTATTTTCAATCTTGTTTCAAGAACAACAATTTTGTTTTTTCGCGGGACGAAAAGATGATGTTTATTCCATCGAGTTTGATACGTTCGAAATGCGATGGAATATGCATTTTTCATTCGTAAAAAGGAAAGTCCATGGCTGTAAGAATCATCATTCTGTCGCGACAAGGTCACGATAACCTGGTTCTATTTTCCTCGACCTTGCAATTTTCGCTTGATGCAAAAAATGATCGATACAGTTCGAAAATTTGAATTAGCAAATACTAACCTTGAGAATTAATGCCCGCCCTTCGACTCTGACTAACTTCAGGCCTACAAGTACTCAATTTCTTTGGAACCTTTGTTTTAATGGTCATTTCTCATTAGTTTCGTCACTGGAGTTATCCGCAGGGAAAAACTACCGGGATTCGAGAAAATGTTGTGGAGGGTGTGCAAGGGCAACGTCCTTCTAAGACAAATGGAAATAGAAACTCCGTTGAAAGACCTTTCGACGGTACGTCGCTCATTTGAAGTCATTTCTTCCTCAAGAAATCCAACCTTGAAATCACGCGACCTTTATTTCCAGGGCGATGAAGTCTCCAAAAATGTATTCATCGTCTTCTTCCAAGGTGACCAGCTGAAGACTCGCGTCAGGAAGATTTGCGAAGGATATCGCGCAAACTTGTACCCTTGCCCAGAAAATCCGATAGCACGACGTGATATGATGATGGATATGATGATTCGCCTCGAGGAATTGAAAACCGTGAGTTGTTGGAAGTGGAAGATGGAACTCTTTAGGTATAATTCCGAAAGCTTTGGATCGTAGGTCCTAGCCCAATCTCAAGACCATCGCTACCGCGTTCTCCAGGCCATTGCAAAAAACGTCAAGACCTGGTTCATCAAAATCCTCAAGATCAAGGCTATTTATTTCACCTTGAACCACTTCAACATCGACATCACGCATGAATTTTTGATCAGCGAATGCTGGATTCCGATGGCGGACATCGAGAGCATCCAACTAGCTCTGCGCCGTGGAATGGTCAGGGTTTATTTTCATTAATCAGACCTTGGAGTTCTGATTTAACATCGGATCATTCTGGAATGATGGAAATTGAGAAAGTCCTGACCTTTTCTTGCATTTTAGGAAAGGAGTGGAAGTATTGTGACCCCGATTTTGGAACCCATGAAAAGCCGTGACATCCCGCCGACGTTCCACCGCACCAACATGTTTACCAAAGGCTTCCAGGCCTTGATCGACGCCTATGGCGTCGCTTCGTACCGGGAAATGAACCCTGCGCCTTACACCATCGTCACTTTTCCTTTTCTCTTCGCCGTGATGTTCGGTGACGCAGGACACGGATTAATACTCGTCGCTTTTGCCGCTTGGATGGTGATAAAGCAGAAATCCTTGGCGGCGAAGAAGTCGACCAACGAAATTTGGAACATCTTATTCAGCGGACGTTACATCATCCTTATGATGGGCCTGTTCTCGATATACATCGGGCTCATCTACAACGACGTGTTCTCCAAGTCCCTGAACATCTTCGGCTCGAAATGGTTCGTGAAAGGCATGTCGTTCGATGCGATCAAACATACCTCGTTCCTGCAGCTGAATCCAAACAGGACGAATTACGAGCAGGAGCCGTATCCTTTCGGCATGGACCCGGTTTGGCAGCTCGCCAAGAACAAGATCCTCTTCTATAACTCGTACAAGATGAAACTATCCATCATCATCGGCGTCATACACATGTTATGCGGTTTATTCGTCGGCCTCTTCAACAACATTAACTTGAAGAAGAAGATGGACATTGTCCTTCAATTCATCCCCCAGGTTCTTTTCCTCGTCTGCATCTTCTTATACCTGGTGATCCTGATGTTCGTCAAGTGGGTCGTATACGGGGCGGATTATGGTGATTAATGTTCTTGAATCTCGTTCAGGAATGTTGGAATCAGGGTCTAATCTTTCTTCTTTCCAGCGGTACCGAACGACACAAGTTGCGCGCCGAACCTGTTGCTTACCTTCATCGGCATGGTGATGTTCCAGGCACCTAAAAAAAACCCTGTATGCAACGACTTGTTGATCTACAGTGATCAGATCATAATCCAGAAAATCTTGGTACTCGTCGCTTTACTTTGTATCCCAGTGATGCTGTTCGCCAAACCCATTGTAGTGATGTACTCACGGAAGAATCAGCATCAGCAGGTACTTGAATGACCTTGACTTCTACTCATTCGTTGCTAACTTTAATTCGTTTTTCAGCTGATTAATCATGGATATATCGACAACGAAACGAGTCGGGACACGCCAGAAGACTGTGGATCTATAGATGAAGAAGAGGAACCCATGAGCGAGATTTTTATCTATCAGGCTATTCACACCATTGAGTACGTCCTTGGAAGCGTCTCTCACACCGCATCGTATCTTCGTCTTTGGGCTTTGTCCCTTGCCCATGCGCGTTAGTATTTTCTGGGCTGATGAAGCGTGACCTTGACCAAGGTCGATTCAATTTCATGATTCGTTGTCTTCAGAATTGTCGGAAGTCCTGTGGAACATGGTGATGAACAAGGCATTTAATAACGACGTATTCATTCCCATCGGAGGAATCATCGCCAGTGCTGCATTCGCTTTCTGGGCATGTTTGACCATCTGCATCCTTGTTGTCATGGAAGGCTTGTCCGCGTTTTTGCACACCCTCAGGCTTCATTGGTACAAATATAAAGATACAACTTTTGGGGGTGTTCGTTTTTTCGAATTGCGAGTTTTGTAATGTTGGTGGTTTTTTTTAGGGTCGAGTTCCAGAGCAAATTCTACGCTGGAAGTGGCTATGCGTTCGCTCCGTTTTCATTTCAGTCTATCGTGGACGACATGAACTCGGAAATGGAATAAATCGGACTGCACGTTTTCATTTTTGTTCCGATTATGATCGATTTTCCAGTTTTCAATGTAATTTTTCATGTATCGTTTTTTTTTCGGAATAAATTGATCAGTTTCTTCGTGATTTTGATTTTCATTCCGACTATGGCCCAATTTTTTTTTTTCCAATTTTCGCTGAACTACGTTTTACCGATCCTGTTAATAAAACGTCATTTCATCGATTTGCCGGCTATTAATAATCAACCTTTTTTTAAATTACTGTCGCGTCAAAATAAAATTGCTTTTTCGGAACTCGGGCGGTAAGAAAGAGCTTTAGGACTCGTCAATGTTACGTCATCGAATTCTGGGCTGATCGATATCCCTATAAATATTGCGCGTGGAAGCGCGCGATTCTAGAAATGCGCAGGCGCGGGTCGCTGTATTTAGCCCTCCCCCCTCCGCGCGGCAATTCTCAAAGATCCTCGTGTCGTGTTTGCTTCTACGTCGACTACGTCTCAGTTGCTGTTCCTCCCCCGAGCGGTTCGCACCGCCATTTTAAGAGTCGTAATTCGCGCCGTTTCTCAAAACATCCCTTCTCAACGATTATCATGGCAACTAAACACAATGTTTGCATCGTGGGCTCCGGAAACTGGTTAGTCTTATCATTTTCATTCTATTACTTCGACTCGATCGCTTTTTGCGCGCGATCGATTCGAAACGCGGGATGTTCGAATTCGAACGTTTCGAATGTTTTAAAATGAGGAATGCGAAATCGAAGGGAACAATTCGCGCCTTTTTTCTTCAAGGACAAAAAAAATTGCTTGGGAATGCGGACTTTGCACTTTTTTGGAATAACTTATCGATATCTCTCTGATAAACCGCTTTTTAATTGACATAGATGAGCGATTTGAAATTCAATTAGTTTCTCGTCTGCTATTTCTTTCGAAATTTCGATATTTTAACGATCGAAAAAACTCCGTGGTACGTTGTTTTTTTTCGTTTCAAGATATAATTAGGTATTTATTATTCCGTTAACATTTTTGACGATCATTGTTCTCTAAAACAAGTTCGAGCGTCACTAATTATATTCCGCGCGGAGTAATTTAATTTCGAGGAATTTCAATAATTCCCAAGTTCACAGCTGATTATTGCATAACGCGTTGCGTCATCGAATGTTCGCCGATTCTCGTAAAATTATTATTAAAATCAATTAAAATCATCATTCCAATTCGTCATCATTATCACTAATCGAACGCTCGTTTCAGGGGTTCGGCGATCGCTAAAATCGTCGGCCGAAATGCCGCGAACCTGGAGAACTTCGAGGACCGAGTGACCATGTACGTTTACGAGGAAATCATCGACGGAAAAAAGCTCACGGAAATCATCAACGAGACCCACGAAAACGTGAAATATCTCCCGGGACACCAACTCCCCGAAAACGTGGTACGTTCTTTTTTTCCCATGGCCAAAAAACCCCCAATTCCATCCTTTTTCCTCGAATTTTTTTCGTTATTAATAAACCGAAAAATCCATGTAGTTTTCGCAGCAGACCTTGACCTTCTCGCGAATGCCGTGGGAGTATTGATTCTGTTGCAGCGTCTATTTTCCGACGCAGTCGAAGCAGGAGCTCGTACGACTTCCCTTCGAAATTATCTCGTTACGTCGGCCGATTACACACGCCGAAACAATTGCTCCAATGAACGAGAAAATCGTACCCAACCAAATTTGCCGTTTTGTTGCCACGAGAGATGACACAACGACGCGTGTTTATTTGTAGTTGCATGACGCTCAGGAATTTTAAAAAACTTCCGAATTTCAAGAGTAAACATGGTTTTGCTCGTATTTTTTGCAAAAAACGCCCGAGTTATTGTACCTTGAATGATTGTTTTCCTTTGTTTGAGTAATTACTGTAATTAATTTGCAGGTGGCAGTTGCCGACGTCGTCGAGGCCGCGAAAGACGCGGACATTCTCATATTCGTCGTGCCCCATCAGTTCATTCGCAGAATATGCAGCACGCTTTTAGGCAAAATTAAACCCAACGCCGTTGGATTGTCTTTAATCAAGGTAAAAACAGTGGTTTCGAAGTTGCATTTCGTGACTAATAAAACGTTATTTTGCAGGGCTTCGACAAAAAAGAAGGGGGAGGTGTAGAGCTCATCTCACATATCATTTCCAGGGAACTTCACATACCAATGAATGTTTTGATGGGGGCTAATCTCGCGTCCGAAGTCGCCAATGAAATGTTCTGTGAAACTACGATTGGTTAGAGAGACGTCGTTTTTTTGTTTAATCAATCATATCTGAATTACACAACTGTACATGACGCGTTAAAATTCGAGTCGAGCGAGCAGCGTAATCCGATTCGATGTCGTTGCATAACGAGATTTTTCTCCGCGACAAATAGCGGGCTTTTATCGAGATAACGCGGAGAATTTTATTGTAATTAGTCGGGATTATTTTTCTTGTTTGTTGATCTCGATGTGACATTAAAAATGCAGTTTATCTCGGCTTTATTCAACAATGTAGATAAGGAGCTTATCATATTTCTGTTTTTTCAGGATGCAAGGATAAAGCTATGGCTTCGATTCTCAAGGACATTATTCAGACTCCGGAATTTCGCGCCGTCGTCGTCGAGGATGTCGACTCCGTGGAATGCTGCGGCGCGTTGAAGGTGAATTTCGAACGGCGAATTGAAGAAATCTTTATTTTTCTTTACTCCGTTTTTCTTTTTGTAGAATATCGTAGCTTGCGGCGCTGGTTTCGTGGACGGCCTTGATTTGGGAGATAATACTAAAGCCGCTGTGATTCGTCTGGGTCTCATGGAAATGATCAAATTCGTCGACGTCTTTTTCCCAGGGGGAAAACTCGCGACTTTCTTCGAGAGCTGCGGCGTCGCTGATCTCATCACTACTTGTTACGGTGGACGCAACCGGAAAGTTTCCGAAGCCTTCGTGCGAACCGGAAAAGTAATCAAATGTTTCTTGCACTGCGTCGGATGCATTTTTAATGTTTCGTTAAAGTTAAATATTTCCATGTGAAATTCTAATGTTTAATATGTAATACTAAAGCGCGTAAGAATAACGAAGAAAAATGCACGTTTTCTTAATGTTGGCAAATCCAAAAAAAGGACCGAATTTTATAGAGAAAATGCGAAAAGCAAGTTCTGTTGAATCTACTAGATTTACGCTTTTCTGTCGTCTTGAAAACGAACAGAAAATTAGTCAGTTTCTAATATGAATTTGTATTTTCGTAGTCGATCGAAGAGTTGGAACACGAAATGCTCAACGGACAAAAGCTGCAAGGGCCGATCACGGCGGAAGAGGTGAATTACATGCTGAAATT
This sequence comes from Zelostemma sp. ZL-2020, assembly GCA_022816865.1. Classification (NCBI taxonomy): domain Eukaryota; kingdom Metazoa; phylum Arthropoda; class Insecta; order Hymenoptera; family Platygastridae; genus Zelostemma; species Zelostemma sp. ZL-2020. Next base: position 35,414 of record JABFQM010000273.1, on the reverse strand, counting down.
AAAGGACATGGAAAGCAGATTTCCCCTGTTCACCGCGATTCATCGGATTTGCATCGGCGAATTGAAAGCGGCGGATCTTATCGACTGTATCAGGAGCCACCCAGAGCACATGTAAGATTTCACACTTCGAATTTTCTTCCTGGACCAGACAGTCTTTTTAGAGCGATGAAGCGGCGTTCGTGAATGGTGAAAATCTCCTAGTTTTCAAATTTTCATGCTCGGAAAACCACGGAGATCGAGATGCTAATTCAGCAGATTTATCTTTGTACATGCCCCTGCAAAAAAATGTGTAGATACATGTATATATTTACGAATCGAGGCTAAAGAAAAACAAGGCAAATCGGGTTTTGCAGCAAAATTCTTGCATTTCTTCGAGCATTTTTCGTAGCAAACTATAGTTAAGATAGAAAATGTACTATTTTTCGTTGACGTTGATCTGTATAGTTGTTGACTTCGAGTCGTTGATTATTTTATGTACAAATGGCGCCAAATGTTAATTAAGTAGATCTGAAATATCTTGTTGATTTATGTATTTTGATGAAAAAGAGCAAAATACAAGCACTTTTTTGTTATCGACGCCGGAGTTGTTACTGTTTCTCACTCGCATCTTCACGCTTTATTTTATCATCTATTAACACGAATTCATATTTAGGGACGACGAAGACGGGAATCCGCTAACGCTGGGGCCGAGATGCCGCCTTTGAAGACGCCGCCAAAGCCGATTTTGCATGACCCGCCGGCACTCTATCGCACCACGATTACCCGATTTTTTTCTCCGTACTTTTGTACCCGAACGAACATTTTTTCAACGCATTTTTGTACGTAGAGTTCCGCCGAATAAAATGATCTTGTACATTTCCACACTCGCCTCATGAACTTTCGTACTAACTGGCATGTCCATCCACGTTCATTATCATTATTATCAGCCCTTCGCTAATTTTAACCGGCATTTTGGCCGGTTTTCACGGTCGCGCGTTGGACTCTGTCCAGGCGCTGCGCGGAGGAAATCGTCTCAAAGTCAATGAAGGCTCGATCGAGCCCCAAAAGCCCGCGAGTTCAGCTCGAGATTGGCCGTCGCTCCTTTATTCGTTAACGACTCAATTTGTGTTTCTCGAGAGAAAACATGTCGAAGAAGAGGATCTGCATCGTCGGAAGTGGCAATTGGTGAGTCGTAACGTGAAACATTGCAGTTTGTAAAATTAATGTACAAAAAAGAAGTTCGCTTTTCAAGCGAAGTAGGTTTTGGCGCGCAAGGTTATTTAAATGAGAATCGAGGCTGCATACCAGATCCGTCATTCAAGGCTCCGCGTTCAAAATGTCAAACACGCGTTGCAACATTTTCGCGGTCTTTTATATTTTGTTGAAAAACGGAAAGAATTGAATACGCAATTGCTTTGTTGCAACGTAAATTACGTAACCTGTCGCTGTCATTAAAAATACACCGCGCGGAAGAATGCAATTATGCAAGAACAAATAATGAATTCGTAACTGATTCGCGTTTAAGAGGAATTCGCGAACTCTTTTTCATCGACTATTCCATTTCGTGATTGACAAATGAATTGAAAGCCTCTTCTAAATTCGATTTTTTACGTCCAAATGAATCTTCAGGGGCTCTGCCATTGCCAAGATCGTCGGAGCAAACGTCACGAAATTCAGCGACAAATTCGAGGATCGCGTCACCATGTACGTTTACGAGGAGATGATCGATGGGAAAAAGTTGACGGAAATCATCAACGAGCAGCACGAGAACGTGAAGTACTTGCCAGGGCATAAATTGCCGGCGACCATCGTGAGTTGCTTCCATGCTTCGTCGATTTTCGATGGTTTTAGAAGCAAAAAAACTCATTTTTCATTCGCTTAATACAGTTAATTAATATTTTAAAAAATCATTCAATAATTCGTCGTAGTTCGAACGTAAACTTTTCCCGAGGGCATCGAGACCCGGTCCACCCCTCCAGGAAACAGTTTCTGGATTTCTTCTTCTTTCACGCTGGGCAGAATCATGACCTTCTCGCCAGGCTGCAAAAAAATTTGAAAACTTCAATTTTGCGAAGTGCATTTTTGAAAAAATGGAAGACAACTTACCACCCAGTTCGCTGGGGTAGCTATTTCCGGTCTCCGATCGACCAATTGCAGAGAATCGATGACCCGCAGAATTTCGCTGCGATCGATTGAAAAAACGGTGTTATCAATTTTCAATGGCGGTTTTTTAATTGACTTACTCGACGTTGCGGCCCGTGGAAGTTGGGTAGTGCATGGAAAGTCGTAAGCGATGATCGGGACTGATGACGTATAAAGCGCGAACGGTAATGGCTTTATCGGGATTTTGCTGATCATTCTCGTCGATCATGTCGAGCTTGATTAAAAGAAAAACGTCAATTATTCGGAAGACTATCTTTCTCGCATCTTCGATACAAAAAATTTTGAATTGATCGCATTGGTTACTTTGACGGCCAAGCTGCGGTCATGGTCGGCGATGATTGGGTACGGGAATGACCCGTGAATGTCCGGGCAGTAAGACGCGATGTCCTGGGAAATCAATTGCGTTTTAGTTCGGGATCGATGTTTTTTCGAGTTTCGCGAATTCTTACGTTCACCCAATCGACGTGGTCTTTTAAATTGTCCACGGAGTGCGCTAAAAGTTTGGTGTTTCTGCGCTCGAAGTGCGGTTGGTGAACTGCTAAACGACCCAATTCCGTCGTGCAAACCGGCGTGAAATCCGCGGGGTGAGAAAAAATCACGACCCATCTGAACAAGGACAACTCTTCGTTGGAATTTTCTTTTTTTTTCAATCAACTTCTGCCCAAATAGCATTCGTGATTTTCGTGAAAATTTCACGACGTGAAATTTTGTGAAGTTCATGAATGAGCTGATCATGAGAACCCTGTGAGCTCACCGCCATGACAGTTTCACGCGTGATGTTTTCATGAAATCATATGATTTCACACCGTGACCCACACACGATAAAACTTAAAAATTACTTGTATTGCCTATGATTTTTGTATTTTGGCTAAATACTAAAGAAATAATACATTTTGATACAAAATTGTCAATCAACAATCAAACCAGGAAATTTATTTACGAAACGAAATTATTAATTTACAAAACGATGCATATTTCGAAGAAAAATCCTGGAGTCATTGTTTATTTGAAAAGTGCTCACGAATTGCCTTGCCAGGAGTAAAAGTCGATTGGTCCATGAGTGGTCTCAGCTTTGAAATTCGGGATTATCGTGTTTAGCCTCATTTTAATTTCTTTTCTAAAAAATCACTGGGAAAAACCGAACAAGCCTCGAAGAGTTTGCGCGTAAGAATGTGAGCGTTTAATGGATATTGCACAACTGATTCACGATTCGCGCGTACCTTACATTTATATTAATCGGCAGGGCCGTCACGGATCGAATGCAAAACGAAAAAAATTATCAATACTTCTCGCGATTAAACTGAAAATAATCGAAAATGGAAAAATGCGAAAAAATGCAACAAAATGCGGGAAAACAAGCCGATATGCGAATGTTTAAAAAATTTTTTCTTGCAATTTTTTATTTTTACAACGCTCAGGCCTTTCAAAAATTCTACTTTCGAAAAATCGTGAAATTAATGTAAAATCGAGCCGGAAAAATCAGTATGTAATTACGCTACTGTCTCGCTTTCCGAGTTAGTCAACAAATGGAAATCTGGGGAGCTCCAAGGCTCCCGTTTGCAAGCACATCTTTATTACTACGATCTATTTCAAGATTTTATTTGACATTGCAAAACAATTCGAAGGTCGCGATATCGAGTGATTTTTATGTCGTTAAAGGTGGCGGTTCCGGACGTCGTGGAAGCGGCGAAAGACGCGGACATCCTCATTTTCGTGGTCCCTCATCAATTTATTCCCGGGCTCGCCAGCGCGATGCTCGGCAAAATCAAGTCCACCGCGGTTGGATTATCCCTCATCAAAGTCAGTTTTTTCAATTCGCAGTAAAAACTCGATCATCTAAAATTCCTAATTTTCCAGGGTTTCGGCACAGCCGAAGGCGGAGGAATCGAACTAATTTCGAAATCCATAGAAAAGCACTTGAAAATCCCGTGCTACGTTTTGATGGGGGCGAACTTGGCGAACGAAGTCGCGGAGGAACATTTTTGCGAAACCACGATCGGTGAGAGACGTGTACATTTTTTTACATTCCATTTATTTGTCGCATTGCAGAATATTTTTCGAGTCTTTTTGAGAGTTTGTTTTTTAAGGTTGCAAAGACAAAACCATCGCCCCGCTTTTGAGGGACAGCATCCAAACCCCGAATTTCCGGGTCGTCGTCGTCGAGGATTTGGAAGCTGTCGAAGTGTGCGGCGCCTTGAAAGTATGTATTGTACGCAGTACAAGCGAAAATGGAAAAAGACGAGAAACAAATGCAAAAATATGCAAAATAATGCACGTGTTGTCAGTAATTTCCCTGATCTTTGTGTTTTTGATATTCTCATTCGTGTTTTTCCGAGCTTTGAACAATCTTAATAAACAAATGTTTTCAACAGAACGTCGTGGCGTGCGCTGCCGGTTTCGTAGACGGTTTGGCATTGGGAGATAACACAAAAGCGGCTGTGATAAGATTGGGTCTCATGGAGATGGTGAAATTCGTGGATACGTTTTACGGGGGCGCGAAACTCTCGACGTTTTTCGAAAGCTGTGGCGTAGCCGATCTCATCACCACTTGTTACGGTGGCAGAAATCGCCGCGTTTGCGAGCAATTCGTGAAAACTGGAAAAGTTCGTTGCAAAAGAAACATTCCAAGGTCGCTTTATAAACTTTATTTTTATCGCTTCCTTTTCAGACTATCGCGGAGCTGGAAAAGGAACTGCTGAACGGGCAAAAACTGCAGGGTCCTCCTACGGCGGAAGAAGTCAACGGGATGCTAAAATCTCGCAATCTCATGGACAAATTCCCACTTTTTACAGCCGTGCATCGCATTTGCATGAAGGAAATCAAAGCCGCGGATCTGATCGATCAAATTCGCATTCACCCGGAACACAAGTTTGTGCTTTACATTTTTCTTCGTTATTTTACAAGCTTTCACTCCGATTTACAATATTTTCGTTTTCAGGATGAGACTGGAGGGCATGGAAAATGCGTAATGCAATTCTCAGGGTTTACATTCAAAAACACTTGTAAATTTCGATGTGTAAATACGATCTTCGTGTACACGAAAGCTATGTAAATAAATGTTCTATTTAGGATAGAATTTTCGATTAAAATTCCTTTATGGAATGCAGTGCGAAGTTTACGGAGGTCGAATTTATCCAGCTCCATTCATTCGTCAAAGCGTTGTAGATTATCCCGTGAACCAATTTCGTCTCGCAGCCATCTGCAACGAAAAACAAGCAATTATTTATTTTCTTTACATTTCAGTTCTTACATTTCTCCAATAATCTCGCAGTATTTTCGAGCGAGATAAATTTATCCCAGTTGTGAGTTCCCAAGGGTACAATTTTCATCACGTACTCCGCCGCGATTATTCCTAATAAGTACGACAGCAGCGTTTTATTAAACGTCGTTACAAATATCGATCCTCCAGGTTTCAACGTATCCACGCAGTGCTAAATTGAAAAAATTGTATTTGTATTGTTTCGATGAAAAATCAGGTTTAATAACAGAATATGAGACCTTCAGGAACAACTGTTTATCAGCCACGTGCTCCAAAACCTCGGATGCAACGACAGCATCGAAAGCCTCGCTTTTATCCAGGGAAAAATCCTCGATCGTGGAGTTGATGTAATTGACTCGTTTCGATAATTCAGGATCCAGGGAAAGGTGATTTTTGGCAATCTCGATCATCTCTTTCGAAGCATCTACTCCTGTGACTCGAGCACCGATGCGGCCCAAAGCCTCGGACAAAATTCCTCCCCCGCAACCAATGTCCAGGATTTGAATTCCTCCCAATGGCAGCGACGGGGTTTTTTCTTTGTGGCCCATGTTTGCCAGTCCATCCCTTACGAATTGCACCCTGAGCTTGTTCATCGCGTGCAGAGGTGTTAAACTCGTCCACCAAATCGTACTCAATTCCGAGTGGTGCGCTACGTCGTCCTGGTCGATTGTCGAGGTCTTATTTTTCTTCGTCGATCCTGTGGAACTATAAAAATTGTGTTGGAATGGTTTACATTTTTGAGAGTATTTGGGTCAATTTTTGTAATCTGCGAAAACGCAAAGTTGATGATTTCTTGTAATCACTCCTATTGTGCCAAATTCCGTTTAATCATCACCGTTAATTTTGGGAGATAAGAAGCTGAAACAAATAAGATTGTGAGTTTTGGAATTAAATTATTTTGCATAATTCTGAAAAACTTGCCTGGGACTTTATTTTTTGTCCCACGATGTAACCGCGTTTTGCAGACCGACAAATTTAGACGTAAAGTTCGTTTATCTTTATCTTGCTTGACAAGACAAATTGAAGTATAATAGACGACGTCGTAATATTTTATTTTACGGTTTTGAGTTTATCAAGTTTATGACAGAAAGAAAATTGTTTTTTTTTTACAACGAACGAGATGTGAAACGGAAATTCAAATTATAAATCGAAACGCGAAATTCTTCGATGAAGAATGTACCTTCGACGAATAATTCCCATGAATGCGTAATTGGAAAATGCATTTTTTCTCAGTACAGGCATCATTTTGAAATGTCTAACAGCAAATAAAGTGATATAAAGTATCTACAGCGCTCTCGATTGACGGTAATTTCAAACTGCGAGCAACGAATTGCGTTATCATTAACCGATATAAATATTACTACAACTGACAAGTAATTTTCAGCAAAAACAATGTGTATTCTACAACTTAGTCTATTAATTACTAACTTATTCCGATTTTATAATCAAAGCATATATTTCGAGTCCGACTTGCAAATTTCAGTATATAAATACAATCTTCGTGTACACATAAATAATGTAAACAAGTGCTCCATTCGGAACAGTTTTCTTTTGCGAGCATGCCTAAATTTTCGAGCTAAAAAACGTGATCATTTCTTTGAGAATTTTTCCGACTTCACAGCGTGCAGTGCATACGTCACAGGGGTCGAATTCATCCAGACCCATTCTCCTTTAAAAGAATTGTAGATCATCCCGTGAACCAATTTCGTCTTGCAACCATCTAGAATTGAAATAAACAATCGATGATTTTGTTTTCTTCTACTTTTTCAAGCAACACAAACAAGTTCTTACACTCCTCCAATAATTTAGCAGTATTTTCAGGTGAAATAAATTTCTCCCAACTGTGAGTTCCCAAAGGTATGTATTTCATCACGTACTCTGCAGCGATAATGCCTCCCAGGTATGACAGTACCGTTTTATTAAACGTCGTTATGAATATCGATCCTCCAGGTTTCAACGTATCCACGCAATGCTAAATTAAGAAAATTATACTTGTATTGTTTCAATGAAAAATCAGGTTTAAAAACAGAATATGAAACCTTAAGGAACAATTGTTTATCAGCCACGTGCTCCAAAACCTCGGACGCAACGACAGCATCGAAAGCCTCGCTTTTATCCAGGGAAAATTCCTCGATCGTGGAGTTGATGTAATTGACTCGTTTCGCTACTTCAGGATCCAGGGAAACGTGGTCTTTGGCAACCTGGATCATCTCTTTCGAAGCATCTACTCCTGTGATTCGACCACCGATGCGGCCCAAAGCCTCGGACAAAATTCCTCCCCCGCAACCAATGTCCAGGATTTGAACTCCTTCTAATGGCAGCGACGGGGTTTTTTCTTTGTGGCCCATGTTTGCCAGTCCATCCCTTACGAATTGCACCCTGAGCTTGTTCATCGCGTGCAATACTTGCATACCATTCCACCAATCAGCACTCAATTTCGAGTGGAGCGCTACATCGTCCTGGTCGACGGTCTGGGTTTTCGATGAGCTCGAATCATGGGAGTTTTTCGCCGATGCTGTGGAACTGTAGAGAATGTGTTAGAGTGTTTTGCATTTTTGAGAGTATTTGGGTCAATTTAGTAATCTGCTAAAAGTCAGTGTTGATTATTCACTCCGGTTGTGCCAAATTGATATCGTTTAATCAGACACGAGTAATTTTTGGAGATAAGCACCTGCAAAAAATAAGATAGTGAGTTGCATTGGTAAAAAATTGGTTTTTTTATTTACATGTTATATAATTCTCAGAAAAATTGCGAAATTCGAAGTTTTTGATGAATTTTTAACCGGTTTTTTAAGAGGTTGATATCAAGTTTATTCCAAAATTTAATTGCGGATTCCGCAGTTTATTATTTCGTAGAGAGTTTGACAGAAAACTGACATTCAAATCCGTCAAAAAAATTACTCGATCGCAATTTTCGCCGAATAATTTATTGTGAAGAAAGTGAAACAACACAGTAAACTAGAATGAAATGACGCACATTTTTCGGTGGGTCGCAAATTATTAAATTAGACATGTTTTTTTTATAAACAAATTTCATTTCAAATTTCAAATATAATTCGCAAAATTTCGCCGGTGAAGAATGTGAGGTTATGTTAATTCGACTTACCTTTGACGAACAATTCCCATAAATGCGGGGTTGGAAAATAAATTTCTTCTTAATGCGGTCATCATTTTGAAACGTCACCGAGTTGACGACGTTGTGGAATTAAAAATAAGACTTGACATTTTTTCGCACAAAATCAAAAGCAAATGACGTCATTTACATTGGCGCTCTCGATCCGCGAAATTCAGGAACTCATGTTTGTCAAACTGCATTACTACATATCGATACATTTTTGTAATTCAACAAAAACTTCATTAAAGTAATATGAATTAATCTATCTCCTCGCAGTAACTCTAGGAACACGAAAACAGGTAAAAACCCGTCCTTTCAATGAATAAAAACCAACTTCCTATATAAACATTTGAATTTGCCGCGTCCAATCAAATCCGATGCCATTGGTCTTTGGACAAAACCGAGCGGACGTGGCGGCGCCATTTCCTGTTTCCACCTTTATGCCTCGCTGACGGATTTACTAGGTGAGCATCTCTTGTAACCTCCGTCAATAAAACCAAAATATCCATAATTTTAGTAATCCAAACCAAAAATAAAGTGTTCCCGCATCGTTATCGAACAAAACTCGATCCGGAAAAAGTTTTAGTGCTTTCGTAAACCCCAGTAATTCCGCTGCTTTCACTTGCATTCACACGTGGTTCGAGTGTCGAAGTCCTGTAACATGTCGGCTGTGTCGGCGCCTCTAATTCTCGTAAACGATGGAATTTGTTTCAGATTATTGCCAAAATGCAGCTCCAGATCCGAGGCCAGGCGACGCACGTCATCGACGTCGAAGGCTCCGAAACCATCGCCGACATTAAGGTTAGTTTTCCAATCTAACCCAATTTGACGAACGACATTTTTTCCGAAAACTTCGAAACACGCATTAAAATGATAACCGGGTAATTGCTTTTAATGCCTTACCTGGACGAGCAATAATGCGAAAGCAAACGCGAGTTTCAGGGGTTGGAAGTCCGTTGGCTTTCAACGCTAATTAACTCGCTACAAAATTTTGTAATTTAACTAATTTTCTATCAATCGCGATTTTTTTTATGCTACGAAATGGCGAAACGAGGTTCTAATTTTGTCTTTGTTTTTTAGACGAAAGTTGCGTTGTTTGAAAAAATCGATGGGACCGATTTCACCCTGAGCTGTGGCGGCGCTCTGTTGGAAGATGGCGCCCTTATCAAGGATCTTCAGTACAACACGCTCGACCTGACGATACCTCTTCTCGGAGGTATTCATTCGTTGCCTCAAAATGTCAAATTTTTACTGCAATTTATTAATCTCTGAATTTCTATTTTAGGTAAGGTCCACGGTTCTTTGGCGCGTGCTGGAAAAGTCAAGGGACAAACACCAAAGGTGAATTTCCCAGACATGGAACTAAACTGAACATTAAAAAAGCACTAGCGATCTAAACTGGAATTTGTTTATTAAATCCTGGTAAAATTGGAGTGCGAAAGAATGAGCGAATTAAAGTGAGGTCGAGCGTTTATCACGAGCTCGGTCTTTCATTCATTTGCTACATTGATTCAGTTCCGAATTTTCAAAAATTAAGTAGAGTCGGCAACTTTGTTAACATTTGCTGATTGTTTTCAGGTTGAGAAAAAGGAGAAGTCGAAGAAGAAAACCGGCCGTGCGAAGAGGCGGATCCAGTACAACAGGAGATTCGTGAATGTTGTTCCGACCTTCGGACGTCGTCGTGGACCTAATGCAAACCCGAACTCATAAGTTCATTTTTCTTAAGATTAATGGAAAAAGCCATTGCGAAATGTATTTGTAAGAAACAATTATAACTGTATTGTTAATATACAATTGCATTCCGTAATCCTGATGTATTTTACATAGCCACAAACTTTCCTTTATCAAATACCAAATATTTATTACACTATAAGTACAAATGTTCATGGAAGGCAAAGAAATTGTTCATCGCTTAGAAAAATATGGTTGAATTGTCTGATTCATCGGCGACGCATCCGTTTCTGCATTGATGAAGCTGCTCGTCTACGTCGTCCAGACAAGTGTCACCCAAGCACACGCAGCATCCTCCTAAGAACAATCTGTAACCCGATGCTCCCATGCTAAGGCATTGCAACTTGCACTTGATCAAAAAGTGACATTTCGTCATGAAAACCATGGAGCAATTCCTGACCGTAGTTCCATTATTATATTCCGTTTGTGCTGGAAAAATATTATTAGAAGTCGAACAAATATTGTCATTCTGTTGATTACTCTTACGGATTTCTCTTGTTATTTCAGTTCCGAGTTCATCCATAAAATATGTGCGAGATTCCCAGAGCCCTTCGGAACGATTCCCTTCGATTAAATTTCCGAAAAGAGACGGAACTGATCCATCTAGTTTTCCGGAATGCGATGTTTTGTTGAGCCGACCTGTTGCATTGCAAAACTCTTCGGGGAAACCTGGCATTGAAATAATTATTTGAGTCGCGAAAATTTAAATAGTTTGTTTAGAAAACAAGAGATTCTTACCTAAACACGGGCAGCAAAGGCTGAATAATGGGTTCATGCAGGAAATGCATGTCTCGAGGCAGCTCGTGTTGTTTTCGGAGCAACGGCATTGGCTACGCAGTTGGCATTTGCTGATGTAACTCGCACACATATTTTGGTCACAATAAGCGTCGATGTATTTCGTTATAAGAAGAAAAGACGCCAGGGTCGTAAATTCAAGAAGCGAGAAATTCAAGAGTCCCATGTTGGATCTACAAATTGAAAAACTATCGAAAAATGAAAAAATTTTTCTATCGGTTCAGAAAATCAACGAAAATTACGGTACAAATGTTAGGGAAACATAAAGCTGACGTGTACAATTTACCTGCAGTTTTTATCTTTTCTCTTCTCGATGTAAATACCACGAATTATTGTAATATTGTAACAGGGAGATGAAAATGTGCACCTCACAGGTTCGAGTTGTAGGGAGATTGAAAATTTTTTGTTTCCTTATCGTGAGAGATGAGGCATTTTCGATAAAGAAAAGCTATAAATAGTTCCGTCCGGAAATTCCAATCTTTTCTTGAAATTTTTGAAGGAAATAATACACGAAACTCGTGGAAATAATATGTTTTAGATGTATTTTAAACTGTTCATTTACACGCAATTAAATTACATTTTCTTCACAAATTACCTCGTAATTATAACAAATTAAATCAAACATTTTCCTAGATGCAAAAAAATCAATACACTGTCTCGACTTACATCCGAAAAACTAGATCTATTGTTAAAATGTACATATTTTACGCAACTTAAAAATTTGAGCAAACAAACGCTTCGATCGATAAAATTTCTCAGAAGATATGATACAGTAGCGATTCCTCGTCTTCGCCGTAATCGTCATACGGCTCGTTGAGGTCGTTCCCCACCTCTTTGACGGGACATAGTTTACACTTCGACTCTTTGATCCCATAGTTGATACAATTTTCTCCGATACATTCGCAACATGAGTCGTGAAACCATCGCATACTCGACGCCCCCATACTTTGGCAAATTGATCGGCAAGAACTCAACGGTTTACATTCCGTCATGAAAGCTACCCTGCAATTGACCGATGGAATCTGGTTCTCCACATCTTGCATGTCTCCTGAAAAAAAGGAATAATTAAAATCTGATTCGAAAATGTAATAGAAGATCGAGTTTAATGATGACAATTTACTCTTGTTTGCTATATAATTTGGCTCGCCAACTGGGAACGTGAAAGATTCCCATGGTCCTGTGCCGTCTTCCTCGCTCGTCAGGGTTTCAAAAAGCGACGGTACTGGCCGGCTTAAATCTTCGACGTACGATGATTTGTACATTCCAATTGGTTTTACGGGTACTTTGTTCAAGGGACACCAGCCTTCGATACAAAAAGAAAAAAGTTATAATTTTGTACAGTTATAAAAAAGATTCTTGAAATTCTTTCAAGTTCAGCACCGTAACACGAGCAGCACTCGTCGAAGAGATGGTTCAGGCACTTGTAGCATTTACTTTTGCAAGTTGCGGAGACGTTTTGCGGAATGTTCGGGGAGTCGCACAAGCAAAGTCCTATCAACGCGCATTTTGTAACGATGGGCCCGCAGACTATTTCGCTGCAAGCGTTGGTCAATTTTATTGTTGCGAGGATACAAAGCGCTGCCAGGACGTACATCATTTTCTGCATTTTATCGTTGATTTTGAGATACCTGAAATGTGAAACAAAATTAGTGACGGATTGAATGTTTCTTAGGGAAATATTGACGGAGTCGAACCTATGAAACAATTTTATTTTCCAAATCCACCTCTGCAGGCAGGACTAGGCGAGATATTCGTGTCTGGACTCCACTGGTCAGGAGTTTTGGCCTGGAAATTTACAAGCGTTATACTTTGACAAAATGAATTCGGGAATTGATTTCCTCGAGAAATGACATCACGACTCACAACTATTGAAAGTGCGTGTACTCCGTTTTTCAATTCCTCCTGCAGTACATCAAATACCATTCTGTGACGCTGAAACAATGTTTAAATAATTGTAATAATTTCTTTCGTATTGTTTCCTTTTAATGATTTAAAAAACTGGTTTTTAATTTTTTTCCTAAATACTTTTATCAGAGGTTCGTCTTTGAACTTTTCCGAAACGACGACAACTTTGAAATGAGTTTCTGAGCCTTTTGGTACATTGTGCATGTAAGATTCGTTGATAATGTCCAAGTGCGCAGGTTTCAACGCATTTCGCAATTTATTTTTCATCGACGATTCAGTAGGTTTATCAAAAATTGCACCACTCATAGCTCGGAAACGTATGAAAACGTTACCAAAATCTGTAATAGAGGCACATTCCATGCATTGATAAACTTTTACGAAAACAAGACAATATAACCTCAAATTCGTGAATTGCAACAGAATCATATTTTTTATTTAGCGTCATTAATACTTACCACCGCGGTTTTTGAATATTGAATAACTCCTTATTGACATCGATCCTCAACAAATGTCAACTGCGATTTAATTGATAACAATATTATAGAGAAATTGCAGCAAATCGCGAAAAAAGTACGAAAACCCACGATGTCGATGGTTCCGAGAGTTTCCGGCAGATGTCGCCCAGAGGAAAAGTCAACGGATTACTCACAAACCTTGCGAAGTTATCAAACTCGTTTTTAATCACAGTTAAAATCCGTAATAATAACAATGTACATATTCTCGTGTCTCGAACAATGCTAATTATCCTAAATGTTAAATAACATGTCGACGATGGAAGGCTCGCTAAGTAAATGGACTAATGTTGTCAATGGCTGGCAATACAGGTGGTTTGTACTGGACGACAATGCTGGACTCTTATCTTATTACACGGTGAGATCAATCACATTTAAATCACTCCCCCACAAATGATTGTTTCCAGCCCGAAAAAACGCCGTTTCTCGAAAAAAAAACAACATCGCGCCGAAACGTCGTTTTTCCAAGTTTGCGAAATTACGATCGTAATTTCCGCAATTCCGGAACAAGCGCGTATTAATACGACCGCTAATTCTATATTTGGCTCGTCAGCTGACGACCTGGTATTTCAACATTTCTCACGATATCGCCAAATACTTCGAAACCTTGATTTTCATTTTCCGTTGTTTATTTTCTCATTTTTCTTTCCCACAGAATCACCGATGTTCGGAATCGCAATGAAAAGAAGCCCAGTATTTTACAAATCGTTTAATTTTTTTTCGCCTTCACATAGTTCTTCTGATAAAAGTCGTAGAACAAGTAGAAGTTCATCCCGAGGTTGAAGTTGAAAATGATTCCTGCCCAAATCGTAATGTCGCAACCGGGCATTAGCATCTGAATAGTATGCAGGACCAAAGCGACGAATTGTACCTAGAAAAATAATGGAAAGGTCACGTATCATCGAGAAAAAACAAGGACCGAATAACGACAAATCTCACCATTTGTACAATGGTGATGTACGGCTTGATCGGTTGCAATATCCGCTGGAAGATTTCGCCTTGACTGCTGAGCAGATAATACGTGTACATGATGACGTGAACCGAGCTGTTTACGAGGATGCAAAACGTGGTCATTCCCCCGGCGAGGTATCTCGTCCCTGCCCAAATAAGGGACACCGTGGATATGTGATGGTACACGTGGAGCGTGGAAATCTGTCTATTTTTCTTCCTCAAAACGAACATGATCGTTTCCAACAAGTCCACTAATCTCGACATGAAAGTCCACCACACAATAGAGGCCAACTGCAAAAAGAAAGTTTAATGGGAAATTGGAAGCAAGAATGTATGGGGAAAGTCCGTCGTACCTTGAGAGCCTGTGGGTTCATGGAATAATCTACAGGTTCGCAGCCTAAACTTATCGTCGTGAACCATCCCGCGTCCAGGAGTCCGTAAACGAGTAGAGCATTGGCCACAATTTGATAAATATTGTAATAGAAAAGAAAGGTTTTAAACGAGTACGGTTTTCTGTGTTCCATGTAACGCGGTCCACATTTGAAAATGAAGTATGAGTAACTTAACAGAATTATTATTGTAGGATAAGGCGACCCTATAAGGAACCATTCTTTCGTCCGAGGATCTGGAAAAGGAAAAAATTGCTTACAGCGATGTAGAAGAGTTTCGAGATGTTTTCTTTTTATGGGAATTTTACGTGAAATATTTACCGGCGTCTTTCTCGACCCAGTAATCGTAGATCTCGGTGTACCCCATGATGTCGGTTTTTGATTATTAAAAAAAAAGATTGTGATGTACACGATTGAAGCTCCCAGTCGATCGAACTTGGGAGTTCAATTCAAACTGGCAATATTTGCAATGCCCGTGCACTGCTTGGATTGGAAACAATAGAAAACGTTCATTAATTATTATTCTTTTTCGTTTACATACCCAGATTAGCGAGTGTCAAAATGTCATGTATATAATTTGTACAACCAGCTCCGATAAACTACTTTTGGCTTCGTTTATGTAATTCAATCTCGAAAGAAATTTTGCATTTTTCTTCCGGAAACAAATTATACCATTTGCCATCTTTTGTATGAAAGTTTTCTCGCTGTAAATCCGAATTGGAAATGAACGAAATTGATTGTGAGGATTCCACAAATTGTTCAAGAAAGAATTTTATTGTTTCGATTTCGATTAAAATTAATGATTGTACAAAAGTCCAGAAAGCGTAGAAGACTTTGACTTTTGACATGATCCAAATGTGCATATTCAAATGGAGCGTTAATTGTGTAATGTCTCAATTTTTTATTACCAAACATTATTCTACATAAACTTTTCTTTAATTGTATGCGACGTTTATGATTAAATTCGCGATGCGAATAAAAATTGATATTTTCGGATCAATCGACAATTAATTAATTCTTGTACAATTCGTGTTCACAATTTTGATAAATTAATTTGTTGTACAAACGGCGCTTGAATCGCTAAAAATTCTGGTTTCTCGATCGAATCGGTCTCGGCGGAATAAAAAATCGCGCTACATAGTACAAACTAACTATTCTAGTTTCAACCTTTGACAAGAGCGAAATTTGAATTCGTGACGTGTAATTTTACGCGCGCTGGGTATTTTTTTGTATATTTAGCTGGTCAATGAACGAAACTCTCGATAATAGAAAAAGAATGTCATGTCACGTCGATCGCATTCCCCAAATTTCCCCGACGTTTATTCTCATACAAAATATGTCTTACAATTTATATGTATAATTAATGGAAACATTATTCCCAGAGTAACGATTCAACTGAAAACATGAGCTTTCCGGAAAATCCTGGTTCTGTGCAATTTAATTGAGGCTCTATAAAAATTATTTTTCTTCAAATTAATTGATTTGATTTTTTTGCAGAGCAAGGAAAAAATGATGCGAGGAGCGAGACGCGGTTGCGTGCGTTTGAGAGGCGCGATAGTCGGGATCGACGACGAAGATGACAGCACGTTCACCATTACCACCTCGTCGCTAAAAGATGACCCTAAAACGTTCCACTTTCAAACGCGCAACGAAGGAGAGCGCGAGCGTTGGGTCCGTGCCCTGGAGGACACAGTTCGCCGACATTCTCACGTGGTAACTGAAAAATTTCGAAAAAGCATAATCTTGAAAATGGAACGAGACTAATATCTGTATTTTTTCGGCAGCGATGGGACCCGAATAAACCGCCTCCGAAACAAGACTTTGATCGTAAAGTCGCCGAAGCGGATGCGTATTTACAGCTGCTAATTGATCAAATAAAGTTAATAGAACAAAAGCAAAGTAACGCTGCCAATGACAACGAGGAAAGTCAGGAAAGATATTCGTCGATTTTGCAACAGGCAAATGCTATGCTCAATTCCGTGAAACACACGATCGTCCAACTTCAAATTGCTAAGGTATTTTGACGAATTCATGGAATGCGTATGATTAATTTTCATGGAATGCGGCATTGTTTCCCCTTTAATTAAGCGCGTCAAAGTTTTGTTTTTCATCGCTTGTTATGTTCGAAGGTTTTTTAACATTGTTTTTGTTTGCAGAATACTGCGATACCGGTGAATGGGATTTATCGAGGACCCACGGAAACCGCTCAAGTCCCGTCCCCTCTGAAAAATGGTAAACGTTCGGTGGATTTTTAATGGCATTATTTATTTGACTTGTTCTTTTTTGCAGTGATCGCTGACCAAGAATCCGACTCGAGCGTGCAAACCGGGATAGAATTGGGTTCCGAATGCCTAGAACCGAGATTGCCGACTTTGAAAAATGGTTGGTCTCGTCTTTCAAACACTTCGCATCCCGATAATTGAATGTGACGAAAGGTTATTTATTTACAGATCGAAATCTTCCAGTCCCAGAATATTCATACTCTTCTTCGGACGAGGACGAAGATTACTACGATGCCGCGGATGAAATCGCGCTACCTTCAGGAAGCCAGAATCATTTCCTGTCGTGAGAAAATATTTCTTGCTTTTGCAAAATTGTGTATGCGAAATGTTTCATGAAAAATTGTTGTAGGAAAAGAAGAGATGCCGAGCGAGTTCTGACAACGGAAAATAGCATGTGCGAAAGTCGCAAAACTTCTCCGCCACCTCCTATTAAAGTCGATGGATCGCTCGATTACGACGGTAAAAATCGTCTCATAACCCACGTCGTTACGTTAAAAAATCTTTGTAAACTTTGAGAAACCTGCGAGTTTTATTCGGCATTATGTGCATCGTAAAGTTTTATCGACCTTTATAGAGGCGACGTGGAGTCGTCTTTACCGATCGCTCTCCGTATTGATCTATTATACTATACGTTTTATATTTCACCTACACTTGTATTAAGAATTCAGTACGATGCAAAGCTTGGAATGACGTGCTTCTTTGATTCTTTAACAAAAAACAAATCTGCTTTAGTTGCTTTGTTTGTTAACAAATGTTTTCATCAAGCAGTAAAAATGTACTTTTTATTAACGACAAGTTCAAGTGACGTTTAATTTTACAATCACTTACAAAGTGCCTGAGGGCATTCAGGAATGGATACACCTTGTTATTGTAAAGTTCTAAAACGAAAAAATGCCCAATTCAAGTTCAGACCGTAAGTTGAACATGCAATAAGGTTCGAGGTTAACCATTTTTTAGGCCCTTTTTCGAGTCCATTTCTGTTTTTATTTGGAAGGCAATTTTTATTTTAGTTAACGAACATGTTTTTTCAGCCCTCTACGAGGAAGAGAGCGAGACGGAGAGTAAGTAATCGCCGTTGAAATTTCCCTCGTTATTTTCCTGCTCGTTTTAACGTCGTTTGTGTGAAATTTCAGTGGACTCGATGGAAAGTCATGGCTCGGTCGTCACGCACCTTTTGTCCCAGGTGAAAATCGGCATGGACTTGACGAAAGTCGCGCTACCGACGTTTATCTTGGAAAGAAGATCGCTGCTGGAAATGTACGCGGATTATTTCGCGCATCCTGACCAATTCGTCAAGTAACTACGGAAAAATTCATCTTTTTGAAATTTTCGAGACTTTGTTTATCGATAAAAAACCGTTGACTGTTTGAACAATTGCAGAATAGCGGATATGCCAACCCCGAAGGAAAGAATGGTCCAGGTGGTGCGCTGGTACATGTGCAGCTTCCACGCTGGGCGTAAATCCGGAGTCGCTAAAAAGCCTTACAATCCGATTTTAGGGGAGATTTTCCGTTGCCACTGGGACATGAACAACGACGAGAATTCTTCCGTCGCGAAAACGAAAAACATTCAAGACGGTCCCATACCCTGGTGCAAAGAAAATCAATTGACTTTTATCGCCGAGCAAGTTTCTCATCATCCCCCAGGTTCGATTACTCGACCTTGAAATTACATCCGCCGAGTTATGACTCTTCATTTTCTTTTTTTAGTCAGCGCATTCTACGCGGAGCATTACGAAAAAAGGATAAGTTTCTGCGCCCACGTTTGGACGAAAAGCAAATTCCTTGGTTTGAGCGTCGGCGTGCATAACATCGGCAAAGGCTGGGTCAGTGTTTTGGAACACGGCGAAGAATACGTTTTGACGTTTCCTAATGGCTACGGTAGATCGATCCTGACTGTTCCTTGGATCGAACTCGGCGGAAACGCCACCATAAGTTGCGCCCAAACTGGTTATCAAGCGACTGTCGAATTTATCACGAAACCTTTTTACGGGGGTAAACGCAACCGAATTTCGTGCCAAGTCACAGAGCCGAGGGAAAAGAAACCGTTCCTCGTCATCAACGGGGAATGGAGTGGCTTGATGGAAGCCAAATGGTCCGACGGGGTAAATTTTTCTTCGTTGTTTGAGAAGATTCGGTTATTCTTGAATGACATGCTTTTTCTTTTAGAAAACGGAATTGTTCGCTGATGTGAAAGCGCTGAAAACGGAGAAGAAAATGGTGAGGCCCATGTCGGAGCAGGAAGATTACGAATCGCGAAAAGTGTGGAGGGAAGTGACGGTTGGTTTGCGTCTTAACGACATGGACAAAGCCACCGATGCCAAATGCGCTATTGAACAAAAGCAACGAGATGAAGCGAGGGATCGCAAGGACAGCAATACCATTTGGCAGACAAAAGTTGGCGCGATTTCTAAAACCGATTTATGGTTTGATTTGAATGGAGAAATAATGTTTT
Organism: Zelostemma sp. ZL-2020; assembly: GCA_022816865.1. NCBI lineage: Eukaryota > Metazoa > Arthropoda > Insecta > Hymenoptera > Platygastridae > Zelostemma > Zelostemma sp. ZL-2020. Next base: position 15,879 of record JABFQM010000273.1, on the reverse strand, counting down.
TGTTTTTTTACAGTTGTTTAAGAAGACCAAAGATGATGGTTGGGAATACTCGGCGCCTTTGTCGCAAAGAATTTCCAGCGAAGGAAGCAGCGCGAAAAACACATGAAAATCAGTTCGACATTATTTTTAGAGCGCACAAAAGAATATGATAAAAGCGTAGATTCCGGTCCTGAATTCGTGTTGTATCACAAGAACAGTCGCGTACTTTTTATAGTATTTTTACATGTTTTTGTTTTTAATTCACGTGGAATATTGCACTGTGTAGATGGTCAATTCTCATGTTTTGCTTGAGTTGCTAGAATATTTTAGAGTAAATTGTATACAATGGTTTTATTCTTTGTTACTTTTATTTTTAGAACCGCATGAACCACTGAAAAGATACGACGGCGTCAATTGTTTTCAATCCTGCAAACAGAAGATGAAAAACTCTTCTATTTCGTTTAATAAAACTGTTTTTATACCGAAAATGTAAACGCAAATTGTAAGACAATATATCAACTTGGTTGAGATGTAAAGGGATATATATTTGTTTACGTCAAATGGCAATAAGAAAAAAAGTATTAGCAAAGTTAAGTACAGTGGTTTTGTAAACAATTGGAGCGAATCTATGCTTCTGTCTTATAGAATGTTATATTATATTAGTAGGGAATGAATTCTTCGGTTTGTTCGAAAATAATATATAATCAGTTGCGGAATGTGTACAAAAATGTTAAAAAAAGCACGATAAAGGGGAGGAATAGGTATATGTACAAATATTGCATGCTGCATTTGTTCCGTTGCGTAGTAGTTACTCGCATGTAGTTAAGATAGTTACTGCTTCGTTCCTAATTTCTAAGAACACATGGTGCAAATTATGTTATTTTGATATGAACATTGATAATTTCTTTTAAGGAGAAAAATTCTATTTTAACGGGTACAATAAATATACAAACATGAGATTACAAAAAGTGTACCTTTGGCAGTGATATCGTCTCATTTATTAATTTACATGTTAAAAAATACATTAGTTGTAAATAACATACAAAAATAATACAAAACTTTGTTAACATTACACTAGTTACTTTGAGGAATTCGAGAGCGGCAAGTACCCGATAAAATGACCGTCGACGACTCGAGTCTCGACCGAAAATCTTTTCGTGGACGACGACAAAAAGTCCAAGCCAGCTGCTAAAACTTTCGGGGCCACGTTACAATGTTTCGCGTTCGGGTACTCGCGTTTCATGGATCCTTGGTTTTCCCCGTACGTGTACAATACTTTCATCACGCGTATCTGTCGCACGTCAACTTCGTCGCCTTCGCAATCGCTCGGATCCAATTCTATGAGCAAATCCACTCGAAATTCCATGGGTTTCAGCAGCAGATAACAAATGCAATTCTTGTCCGAAGTTTCTAAAAATATTTGCTCCCCGACGAAAATCCCGATCAACTCTTTCATCGCGAAAAGAAAATCGTCGAAGGCGGAAGTGGCTTTCACCAGGAAACTCGTACAATTTTTCTCGTCGTTGCAGTCGCGCTCTACGGAGTAATTCCAGATTTTCAAGGACTCGCTGTCTTGGCACGAACCCAGGGGACAAAAGCATCGATGGCAATGGACGTTGGAATTCGTTATCTTCAAATCCGGTACGAAAACAGACTTGTTCAAAACGCAGTAATGAGAGCTGTAAAAGTAATCAGATTCTTGAGGTCGCAGAGAAGGCAAATCGAAGTTATTATGGGAGCAGCAAAACCAGTCGCTCGCGTCGAAATCGTGACTAGGAAGAGGCCGAATTCTTTTGAAGTTGAGGCTTTTCGTAACCGGAGCCTGACAATTCGAGCATCGGAAAGTGTGTTGCAGCTTTTCATCCGGTAATTTGAAAGACTCGAGTTCGCTGAACGCGCTGCATTGAGCAGTTTCCGAGTTGATGATCCCGGCTTTGAAAGTGCCGAATGCGGAGTCCGTGGGATTGGTTTGGACACGGAACGAGATCCAATTATTGGCGATTCTCAGCGACGACAGCGTCGAGGGAATGATCTTTATCGGATGTAATTTCAAGCGGATCGTTTTGTCCCCCAAGTTCAACACGACGAAGTTTTCTACCAGTTTGACGGATGTGAACGATGGATCCGGTCGGGTTTTTAAACAAATGTAAGCGTTTATAGCGCATAAACGTGGGCGCACTTCTATGGTTATGGATTCCATCATCTGAAACTACCAATTGACTATTTTATATACAATTATGTACAGATGTCCAGTGTCATTTGACGGCCACGCCTTTCCGCTGTGGGGAGATTTTTCTTCGAGTTTCGTTCTATTTTATCGCTTGCTTCAATATATTCTGCTGCCTTATTCTGCGAAATGCGAGCAATAGCTGTTTGTTTTTGGCCTAAAAAAAGAAAATGATTAAATATAATTGCAATCGAAGATTTGCAAATTTCGATCGAAATGGAAAAATCGAAATGTTTCGGTAAAAGGAAACGGAGAAATGCAGTAAATTTATGAAAAAGTGGTTGACAATTTACCTGTTTTTCCAGTTTGCAAAGGTTCAAAGTCATTTTTCAAGAAAAATGTTTCTCGATCTCGTGATCAATGACCAAAAAAGTAACTTTTGGGATCCTCGGAAAAGATTTTCGATTCTTTTATGCAGAAATGGACTGCAACAAACATAACTAAGTTGGCATTTTTAAAGAATTTAGAATTGTAGATAGTCGTTATCTTTATCGATTTATAAATTGCAAATTGAAATTTAGTTACGAAAGTCGTTGCGATATGTTATTTGTAGGTTATATTTACTCACGCAAAATATATTTGCAAGAAAAATAAATTGAATGCCCTGAATTTCCTTTAAATAACTTGATCGTTAGTGCTCGATGAATTTTTCGAAGACCGATGACCAAATAACTTTCGAATTTTCGATGTGTTAATGGTTATTTTCGACTGTAGCACCCACACAAACGAAAGCGATATCCATGTATAGACTATCGATTCACTGACATTCGATACCAGCTACTTTCACTTCGCTGATATAAATTTGCTATAAAAAAATTCTCTCGATCGGAAAAAATTATAATGTAAACTTGAAAATTAATATTGTTTCCAAATTTGTTATTTCCTCAAGGTCATTTTTTTTTTTTAAATAAATATTTGCTGAAAAAGTACGCATTTTTGACCTGCATTGCATAAAAATTAATTTAACTTTCATTTAACAATTTTTTTAACGGATAAAAAGACGGTTTTCAGTTTACAAAGAAATAAACTTTATTTTTCGTTTATTTATTACAACCGGGAAATTTCAATACGCGCAATTCCGGTTATTGCATCAAATGTCAGTCGTTACACCGGTTACACGATATTAATACTGTGCATGAGAGAATTATTTTTCATCAATTACAAACTTTAAAGCACTTCTTAAAGCACAAACGTGATTTTCTTTTTGATTGTAGCATTTCATATATCACAACATTATTGCTCAAAGTCGACATTATTCCATCTACCTTATCTCCTACATTTTGTTCTTTCTTTACATACGTGTAAAAGTTATTACCTCCTGTATTCTAATAAAAATAATTACGACTAATTAAAAAATTTTTAAATTCAATACGAGAGTTGCAAACTTTCGGTTAATGAGTTTCAGTTCAAAGATGCAACGCAACTTTACAAACGCACTGGAATGTATCACTTATCTAAAAATGCAGCTTCACATTTTACTTAATAAATCATCATGTATAAAAAAGAGATCAAAGTAATATTAAATTCAAGGCACTTTCAACGCGTCACTCGTACGATAAACAATACACATGCACTTTCAATGTCCTTATCTTATGTACAAAAGTCGCGCGTACAATGAACAATTCAAATTTTTTTCTAACATACATGAACACAGAACAATTGACAACAGTTTCTCCATTTAAATCTTTAAACAATTCTTCAAAGTTATCGCAATTCGTTACAATTAAATGTAAAAATATCAAAAATGCTTCGGTGCTAAAGAGAATAAATAAAAAAAATTAATCCGCGACAAAAGCGTCGCCTAATAAGATAACAAGGAAACATTTTCGTTCGATAAAACGAAGAGGACGGATAGACAATTCGAGGCAAAAGAGCAGAGCCGAACACTTATAAGTAACCTTCAAGAGGACTCCGAATTCCCTGAATAACCGACCGATTTAAAAAATATTTTTCCGCTTCCCAGGAAGTTCCAAAATCCTCTTGAAAACATTCCAAACTTGTACATTTTCTCTACAACCTAAATTCCTATCTATTCGTTTCTATCTTTCTCGTACAAATTTGAAATGCTCTTAATCTCCGCAGTTTATATAACAGTATCCTGATAAGCAGGCGGTCCACCGCTGAGCATAAATTGCCTCTGGCTCTGCCTGACAACGTCGGTCCGATTCGGGACCTGGGGCGTCGCACGAACGCCGTGATAATTGCTGTAGCTCGACCTCGCACTCGCAGGTCTATTACTATACAGATCCTCGAGGTCCTCGCCATGAAGACTTTGCGTGCTCGACTGTTGAAACGTCGGGTTGCTCTGTCCCTGCCAATGCGAAGAATTATTCGTCTGCCAATTCTCCGCGAGATTCCGCGTCGAGCTGCTGCCGTTATTCCAATTGCCCGAGTTGACGCTGAAAATAGTCGAGCTGTTGGCGTACTCGAAGTCTTTGTTCCAGAGATTCGGCGAAGACACGACTGTGTTCGGTCCCTCCATGTGCAGGTTCGGATTCCTCTCGCCGTTCAAGACGTTGGAGATTCGGTCATAGCTGAGAGCGCTCGGGGACAAAGTCGTCACCTGGTTCATGAAACTCGGGGGCTGCGTGTTGGCGTAGAGGCTTTCCGGTGGACAGCTCATCCGATTCAGGGTGTTTTTTCTTCGGGACTGGCGAACGGAACTTCGCCGGCTCGAGCGCTTCGTGCCGTCACGGGAAATTACCGAGCGGCGCTTCACGCGACGCGGGGTCATCGGTTTCGGAGATAGCCCTTCTTCCTGGACTTCCACGTCTGGCTGGGAATACTCTATGCTGTACAAGGGCCGGGGCAGGGTATTTCGAGCTCTCACGTTGGCTGAAAAATGTTGCTTGTTAAGATTTATAATCGACTGCGTTTTCATCGTTTGATTTTCTTTTTGCTTACGATGGTGTTCTTTGTTCAGAGACATTTTCACTAAACAAGTTCCTCCGATCACCGCGATCACCTGAAATGAAGAATACGTTAGTGTTAATTGTTCGAGGGGAGCGTGGACAAAAGTTTGAGAATTACAGCAAATATGCATTGAGTGGACGAGTGAATGATTTCCACGACTTCGTAATCCACCAAGCAGCCGGTGACATTTGCCGGTCGCGAGAGCCGGAACATTTCTGGTTCAGTGGTGTCGTACAAAGCTTTGCAACCCGGTCCTTTTTCTTGCCACCACGAGTAGCTACCGGTTCCAAAATTCAGGATGTTGCTGTGCTGTAAGAATGGAAAGGACTGAATTATTTATTTGATTCTTTGAACCTTTTTTGGAATTAAAAATGAGGTACCACCTTGTCCAGCGACCCGATATTCAGATAAAAACATATCAAAAATATGTTCCAGAATACCCAGAGAACGTTCCATATCGTGTACTGAAAAATGAGAGAACTTTAGAAAATGGGCGAATGGAAAAAATGAAAAATTGTTGATTGTTTATTACCATTAGAATGTATTTGAACTGGCATTGGTAAATCCCAAAAAATCCGAGGATTACGAAAATTATGTTGAAAAGATTGACCAAAATCGGGACCCACATGTACCCTAGAAAATCGAAGACTTGTCGCTCCACCATGGTGATCTGAAACGCGAAACCCCATAAAAATGAAAAACTTCGAAACGAGTTAGGTTATGTCCTAATAACGCGATCGAAAATAATCTGGAAACGCGGAATTTCGAGCGATAAAATGGGCGTTACTCACGATTTGCAAAATGCATATTGTTAACATAAAACATTTCTTGCTGCAAACACCCATGTCATTTAACTGCCAGAACACCAGCCCTCGTAGAAAACCAGTTTGTTTCACGAAAATCACCGAGACATTGCGCGTTTTCGGGAACGGGGAGTTTCGTTTTTTAACGGAATAACGAAAACTCGACGGAATTCGGGGCGACTCGACGGTTGTTTACAAGTCTGGGAAATATATTTGCGTGCAGAAACCACGAAACGGATATGACTCGAAAGCAACATTGCCAACTGAAGCCTGCATTCGCATGAGGAAAAATGCACCTGTACCAACGCAAAAAACAAAAAACATGAGCTTCGAGGAAGTATTTCCGTCCTCTTTAACGTGGGTTTTTGAAGAAGGATAGAGGTACTTTCCGAGTGTTCCGAGTGTTCTGCTTTTTATTATGTTTATCGTCTTTATCGTGTTTACGTCTCCCCTGAAGATCGTTGCGCTTCAGTCTCAATTTAACAGTCGAAGTAGCCGGAGTCTCGTGACTTCGTGCTGCCACGAGCTTCGAGTGATATTCCATTTTTTACCACCTCGCTTTCCGCTGAGTCGCGTCAATCGCTGGACCAAAAATATTGCTCGCGACATGCTCATAACAATTGGTGATTTTACGCGCTCGGCCCTAGTGTACATTTAAATTTAGGTTATGTTTCGCGATCTTTAAAAATGTTTCCACGTCACTTCATTGTTCCTCTAAGTAAGTCATCGTCGTCGAAAACGAATTCGGTTCCGTAGCGCTTTTGTCTCGCGGGGATGAAACGTGAATCATCTTCCCTCGTGATGCAATTTCTTTTCATCGTGTTCCAGTTCGAGTCTTGGATTCTTCAAACAAACCCGCTACAATGGATCTCTTGAACGTTTCTTAACATTTCCTCTCGTCGCCAATAATTGGGAATTTTCCGACGTCCCTTCTTTATCACCGAAGTTAACGAGGTAAAAATACCCTTTTTTACTTTAGCACAATAATGCACACGAAGCACACGTCGAATTCCTCGAATTTATTTATGCCGCGCGCAGAGATTTCGAATTTCCCGGGCACATTTTTGTCAGTCAATTGCGCGACTATAAGTTTGAAAAACTCGAAAAAGTTGAGTATTTTCACGATTTTCAGTTGTTTTTTTTCACAAAATCACCAAATACGTTCTCAACTAATTCTGCAAAGTTTTTTTAAACATTTTTATCGACGTTTAATCTTGAACTTGACTCATTTCGAAGTTAAAAATTCGAAATTTCGATCGTAAATCAATATTTTTTTAAATGCTCGATTCCTAGTACTTTTGAACTCGAGCTCAAAAATGCTACATTTCACGTTTTTCGATCTGATTCGTGCCGCTTATCTCGAGTTTTCGATGATTAGATACTGAAATAGATCATTATTAGCAGAAAATTCATGTCTTTTATCACGTTTTACCTAAAAATAAAATTCAACTTAAAAATGAATAAATCGATAATTCATAAACCAATTTTCGTTATCTACTTTTTATCTCAATCAAGAGATTTCAAACGTTTTTCTAATTTCTGCGATAAACAGCAGTAAAACATCGAGATTATTACTGTCCTAGAAACGTTCATAAACTCTTCACTATTTCTCATAAATTTCACTTAAAATTACCGTATTGTGCAATAAAATATCATTTTCAATTTGCCCTGAAAATTTTTCAAATTTCGTTACCATTTTTTAAAATGATTCAATTCCTCATTTATTCATCTTCCAACTCTTTTTTAAACCTGTAAATTAAATTGTTCTCATTTCCAGATTCCACTGAAAAATGGGTCGTTACACTGGAAAAAAATGCCGGCTCTTGACGATGCTGTGGCTCACAGCTTTCTTTTTCCTGGTGGAAATTCTTGTCGGGTACATCACAAACTCCATGGCGTTAATTGCCGACAGCTTCCACATGTTATCAGACATGGCAGCCTTAGTCGTTGCATTTTTATCAGTGAAAGTATGCACTTCTTTCCCCCTTTCCCTAATCAACGTTTTTCACCACGAAAACTGTTTCAGATGTCGCCGAAAAAATGGTCAAAAAATACATTCGGATGGGCCAGAGCCGAAGTCCTCGGGGCTCTGGTCAATGCAGTATTTCTAGTCGCGCTTTGCTTCAGCATAACAGTCGAAGCGTGCAAAAGGTTCATTGAAAGCGAAGAAATTCACGAGCCAAAGTTACTCGTCGTTGTCGGTTTTCTGGGATTATTAGTCAATCTAATTGGACTCTGCTTGTTACATGGTAATTAATTGTCCCCCGGAAAAAAACAGAGCGACCGGCGGCAGCGTAAAAGAGGGTTTTTCATGTTTTCATGGTCACTTCTAACGGGGCTTCGAAGAAATAAAAAAGATGCAGTACCGATAGCTTTGACCATGACGTTGCTCTTTACGTGATTGTAGCGCTAGCTATTTTTAGCGACAACTAAATAGATCGAATGCACACGAGGACAGCGCGATAAGAAATCAAAGCGTAAATTTGTATCGCATGTTCGTCAATCCTTGGAATTAATGTATGTCTCGTGTGCTTCCCGAGCTATTTTTTCCCCAGAATAGTGACTTTTAGAGTGAAAAGTAATGTAACACTTCCATTTTAGAGCATGGTAATGGTCATGGACACGCGCATGTAATATCACGGAGTCATAATAGATTGAGCACATTGATAGGTACCGATGATAATGAAAACGACGAAACTTACCGATCCTCGTCGTCTCCTGCGCCCGCGAAGAAAGCACATGGCCACTCGCACGACGCAAGCCAAATGAATATGCGTGGAGTTTTTCTCCACGTTATGACCGATGCTCTAGGATCCGTCGTTGTAATAGTCTCTGCCTTTATCGTGTGGCTTACCGATTGGAAATATAAGTACGCTTCTCCCGCGATCTCAAAACTGATTGTTCATGAAAAAATATTGCACGCAATTGTCATTGAAATACGTAACGCTTTCATTGCTTTTTAGGTATCACCTTGACCCTGCCCTTTCTTTAATATTAGTCGGGCTCATATTACACTCAGTGTGGCCACTTCTCAAAGAATCAGCACTAATTTTATTACAAACGGTGCCAACTCATATTCAGGTAACCCTAATAATTTTTTCACGAAGATAACATTTCATTTTTTTATTCGATTAATAATGAAATTAATAATGGATGTTTGGTTCAACAGGTAGATGCAATGAAACAAAGACTACTAGAAAATGTCGACGGCGTACTCGCGGTGCATGAATTCCACGTGTGGCAGTTGGCCGGTGATCGTATCATCGCTTCCGCCCATATTCGCTGCCGGAATCTCTCGGAGTACATGAAAATCGCCGAGCAGGTTAAGGAATTCTTTCACAACGAGGGCATTCACTCGACGACCATACAGCCCGAGTTCATAGACGTAAATTAATTATTTTACGATCGAATCTTTGAAGAGAATGTTTGATTAATTGGGACAATTTTCTTCGCAGTATCAAAATGACAGCGTGGTCAGGGAAACCCCTACGGAAGATTGTGTCCTTGATTGTCCAAAGACGGACAAACCGTGCAATCAGGCCACGTGTTGCGGACCTTCGAAGCAGGTGAAATTGGCGACGAGGAATTATGAGAAATTGTATTTTTAGGAGCAATGGAATTGAGGAAGGTTTATTTTATAGGGTCGTGAAACGCCGTCTCCAGGGGAAACTCCGTTCATTTGCAGACAGCGTAATAGCTTGGCGAGGTCGACGGTCTCAGTCCCGGGATTGGAGCAGCAGGAAGTCAACGAGATGGAACGAGGTCACTTGCTGTCTCAGCCGGGTCTTCATCACTCCGTCCAATCCCTTCACTCGCACATCAGCGGCCCTTCGGTGTGATCGCTGGGAACTACGAAGGTTTTTTATATCTCATTCCATTCTTTCGAGATATTTCTACATTTGCAATTGTACACATGTCATGGAACTCAAGTGAACTTCTGCGTACGGATTTTGTTCCGAAATGTATTGTTAATTCGTGATTTTTCACTCCATCTTATGTAGAATAATTTTTGTAATAAACAGCCGAGGGACATTTTTCCATGACCTCGATTATGCGATGTTTCAACTCCTCGATTTCGGAGGACGAAATTGAATGTCGCATAATTTAGATAATTTATGAACTAATCGACGCGATTTCCGTTTCGACATTTTAGCGCTTCTTCAGCGAGATCGCTGGGAACTATGGAGCTATTTTATATCTCCTCGAATTAATTCGCGAGATATTTCTACATTTGCGATTTTACAAATGTAACCGAACCCGAGTGAGGTTTTGCCTACTGATTTTCTTCTGAAATTTATTGTTAATTTGTGATTTTTCATCCTATTCTATGTAGAATAATTTTTGTAATATACGCCCGAGGAACATTTTTCCATGACCTCGATGAAATGAATGTTTCGATTATTCGATTTTGTTAAAAGATATTGAACGTCGCATAATTTAGATAATTTATGAACGAATCGACGCGATTTTCGTTTCGACATATTTGTAAAGGTTTATAAAGATGGATGATTGAATAAAGATTTCACATCTCTTATTCGATTGCGCTTATTTATGCGAAGTTGGAGGGAAGAAATGGAATGGCTTTCGAAACAAACTTTTTATTCTTTTACATTTTTGCATTTCGAAAATGAAATCCCGCTCGAACATAGGAAAGTGTAAAAAGATGATACAATTTCTGAGTTATTGGAGTCTTGTGACAAAATTTCAAGCTGTGTAATAAGGGATGCGACGTTTTCGTATACAAAATACTGGGCTAAATTCTTTATTGTCGCCTTTAATCGTCCGCCACATTTTTCTCGTTTCGCACTCGCAATAATTCGAAAAAACAGAAATTAGGTGAATGTCAATGCGATAAAGTGCCATTGTGTCGAAATGTTAAAGTTCACTTTGGAAATAGAAGCATAGAAAAGTTAACTCGAGCGCATTTTTCATCTTTATTTTGGATCCTTTTCTATGGTTTTATAAGATTCGCAGGAAGCGTAGGAAGGAAAATGTATTATCGTATAGAATATATTGTATTGATACTCGTTATCTGGAAGCAATGTCGAAGCGCTGATAAGGCGAGATTAATAGATACAATAGTCGTCGCTGATATTTTATTACACAGATTTTAGACCAAATAAAATTTGCCTCCGCAAATTTATATTTAAAACCGAATTCGGAAAATATTGGGATACGCTTATTCTTATCATTTAAACATTTAACTTGTACACTTTTACTTTCGTTTCACGATGTTTAGAGTGAAAAAATGATAACGATAAATTTTCATTTCGATCAACAAATATTTAGCAGCAATTTTAACTTTATTTTTCGTTCATTTTTGAGTTTTCTGATAAGGAATCATGTAGTAAAATTAAATTTGAGGAAACTCGCATATAAACTATGACTTTCAACTCGCAATAAAACTTTGAATATCTCATATTTTACATTGAAGTAAAAAACAATAAAATATAATCTATAACATTATTTATTAGTGATTTCAGTAGTGGAAAACGGTTACTCTTATCATTATCAAAGATGTTCTAAAAAATAGCTGATATGATATCGAAGTAGTTATTTAATTGGGAAAATATTTTATTTTCAATAAAGCCCTAGCGGAAATGAAAAAATACAATAAAATGTAAGAAAAACACGGATTTCTCAAGTTTTCGCTGATCTTTTGTGCATTTTTTCTTATTTTTCGTCTTATTTCGCAGTTTTCCGTTTTTCCGCATTTTTTTATTTTCGCTAGGGAGTTCAGTTCCAGCGGAACATTAAAAAATTAGTTTTGTTGGATGATACCGTTCAAAATGATACATTTTTTAAGATTAATCACCACTTTGTTCAATAAAACTCGGAAGTACTGAAAAATACGTAATTTTTCCGCAAACAAAAGTAAGAATTTCCACGATAACTTTGTATTCCATTTATATATTTAAAATACGTTATTTGTAGTTTGATTTTTACGTAAAATTTGCCTTACATTAGGTACTTCTTATATTTGGGGATTTATAGATATTTAGTATTTACTGTCTATTTCTCTCCAAACAATATTAGGAAAAGTCCGCCTTATTTGGTCCAATAAGTTAGAATGGATCGATGCAATGGAATCAAAGACTGGACCAAATAACACGATCTCGAATTGCCTTCCATAATTTTCAGCTGAACACGCGTTTAAAATGAAAAAATTCCGTTATACCGAAAAGACATTCATGACACGCATTATATTCCACGGAATGTGTTGTCTGTTCGAGAATATTCCACGTGGAATTTTAGCTGTAACTATTACAATTAATACACGAATTTTCTCTAAATAACATTTTTAGACGGCAAAACATCGAGGACGCGCGAATCCATGAAGATTCGACAATTTAAATGAGGGAATGTTGAGTACCAATATAGGAGAAGTGACAGCAAAACAAATATTTTTCGACCACCGTAAAAGTTACGGCACTCTTCGTATTTTATGGAAAAAAAAAATGAGGAAAGAGTCGAAAGTGTCGTAACTTCTACTGCACTCGCAACAGTCAATTACATCCAAAGTATCGAAGAGTTTTCCGACCCTTCGTTTAATGCCGAAATTGCATTCCTCCTGAAATTTGAGAACGATATCGGAATTCGAGTTGGAATTATTCGCGCCATTTTTTTACCTTCGAATCTCCCCGGGCGTTTGTCTTGGTTTTTTTCGTATTCCAAATTCCCTTGATAATTCCCGCCTATCTGATTTTCTTGGTTCATGAGGTTGCTCCGCGCGAAGTCTCTCAAAGCCATTCGCATTTTTTCCAAAGAATACGCGGTCGCGAGTCTGTTAAGGACGTTTTCCTTCACCTGCGAATGTTCAAAAATCGCCCACAATCATTTTACAGTAAAACCTCGTTTATTGCAAGCCACTCGAATCGTATGCGTCTCGTTTATCGCAACTAAGAGGGGTCCCCACCCCGCTTCTCGACTCAAGGCGATTTCGCACGAGTCGCTCGTGATTGGCCACCGTGCGTGGTTTTCATTGTAAACGCGCCATTATTGCAGCCGTCAAACATAGGGCAACACAACCCTCGCTTGCAATAAGCGAGACTTGCAATAAGTGAGCGTTGCGATAAACGAGGTTTTACTGTATTCCCAACGCAAATATCGCGAAAATGAAAATTCACCTCTTCGGGATCTTTATTTTCCAGCGAACCATCGTACATCGCTTCTTGCATCACCAAATTCTTCATATTCCTTAGCCTGGAGTCAATTTGTTGCAATTTATCGATTTTCTCTTCCAATTCTCTGTCATTGTCTTGCTCGGCGGGCTGTAGATGTTCGGCCATTGTCTAAAATGAAAAAATATCGATGAAAACTCGATTTACCGACAGAGCAGGCATTACCGGCATAGCAGTTTTGATGTCGGTAAAGTCCGCTCTGTCGGTAACTCAGTTTCGCTATTTTGGAACGAATTAATGCAATTAAGAAATGTTTTCATCGTACCCTGTAATATCTCTGTAAAAAGAAGGCATCATCCTGATTCTGCGTGCCTGGTCTGGCAGCGAGAACGGCCTTCTTTCTTCGGCGATCGATCCCAAAGTACTGAGACCAATCGATGCCCGTTTGCTTGAGTTCGGCAACATGCTCTTTCGATTGCAAAGACTGCAAAGGTTCGGTTTCTTTGGTATTCTTTGGCGTGGATGTTGCGGATGGTGTGGATGTATGATTCTCATGATCATTAGTGTGATTTTGATCGTGTTCAGATAAATGCGAGCTATTCTGATTTTCATCAGCTTGCGAACCGAACAAGGAACCGAGATCCTGAGCAACCTTTAATCAATCACATGTTTTCAACATTTCAAAAATCCTTCTACTCGAGACTCTTTTCTTTTCCTACCAACGACTAATGAAGACACAAATCAACGAAATTTTAGAATTACCTTAGGATTAGTAGCTTGTCTTTTCTTGCTCATTAGTTGAGGGCTTCGTTTAGCGACAGGAGATCTTTTCATCGCTTCCCTGTAGCCCAGAAAATCTCGTCCAATAGGGAATCTGCCGTTGACGTTTCTGCGCTGCACTTCGATTGGATACATTCCTTCTTCGCGGTTCGGGAACTCTTCGAAATCTTCTTCCCTGTTTCTTTCTCGGTAGGGCAATTCCCTCCAGGCTGGGTTTCTATGATAAACAATAATCCGCGTTTAAAGGGAGTTTGAATCTATTATCTCGGATATCTTCGCTACCCTCACTCGTATATTTCGTCTTCGAGAGGTCGCATGTTGCTGGCTCCGTAGAGCCTGGGACTTTTTAGGTGGTTTCTCATTTCAGCGTTAGTAGTTATCGGGTAATAGTCCGACAAAGCTTCCAAATCTTGGATACTGATCCTTAATCTCGGATCGCTGATCGGGTATTTTTTGTTTCCGATTCTTTCGCGCTCTCGGAAACTCGATTGCGACCCTTCGTTCTTGATTTCAGATACAAACATGTAAAAGCGATATTTTTTAGATCTTTCCCTTGGAAAACAGATTGGATCCAATTATATCTGATCTGATCAAAAATGCCCAACTTTTGGGTCTGATCTGATCCAATCAGATCTGGTGCTGAATCAGTTCAGATCTGGTCAGATCAGATCAGATCAGGTGCTAAATCAGTTCACATCTGGTAAGATCAGATGAGATCTGGTACTGGATCAGATCAGATCTGATTGGATTTCATCAGATCTGTTCAGATCTGTTGCTGGATCAGATCAGATCAGATTGGAAATGATCAGATCTGGTCAGATTTGGTAATGGATTAGATCAGATCTGGAAATTGGGCATTTTTGGATCTGATCAGATTCAATCTGTTTTTCACGGGTTAACAATTAATCTTACTTGTTCCGGAATACTGTTGATGTAATCAGCCATCACGGCCCCCAAACTTTTATCTTGGACGTGCTGAAACCCATCACCGATGGTTTCACGTTGACCGTTTTCTAAAATGGAACGTTTCTCCGCATGAATTTGAAAGTTCGAAGGTATCGTTTTTAGGATTACCTAAAAATTCGATGTCTCCTTCGTCATCTATTGGTTCGAATTCTTCAAGTTGTCTTTGCATTTCCATGGTTCTCTCGTTAGGTTCTCCATGGTGCTTAAAAGTGCGTACATTTCCGTAATACTTTGGTTGGTTCATGTCAAGGTCTCTTTGCTTTCTCGTGACGGCATTTAAAGCCGTTATTAGGGATTCTTCATGGGTTCTGTGTGGGCTGTTATTCACTGCTGTTACGATACTTGCAGTCAGAACTACAATTATGTATCTCGGAGAGATCACTGAAAATTAATACAGGGAATTGAGACGAAATCCTTTCGAATTTAGGACTTTACTTGTGTAAAAATTTGTCTGCCAAAGTCTGGCAAACTCTGTCAAATTCTGCCAAACTCTGCCAACCTTTTACATGTCAGACTTTTATGTTTACTATTGTCTACTGACAGAATTCTGCCTTTGTTCTGACTTTTCTCTGACACTGTGTCATTTTGTCCAAGTTTTCAATTGTCAGACTTGGTCACAGAAGTGTCAGAATTTTGTTAGACTTTTCTCTGGCTCTTTTTTGCCACAGTATTGGCAGAGTTTGGCAGCGTTTGACAGAGTTTGTCAGCGTTTGGCAGGATTTAGTAGGTTTTTGGAAGAGATCGGCAGAGTTTTCCCTAGCAAATCGATAAGTTTGTATCCTACCTTACCTGCCCTAGCGGGTTGGTTGAGACCGTCTCAGACCGTCTCAAACGGTCTCAAACGGTCTCATGGTGTTTTTAACGGAAACGAGAGGAAATTTGAATGTAAAAGTTATTGTAAACATTGAAAAACGATAAAATAAGTACAGTTTAAGAGTCTCGAGCAATAAATTACACGAAAAGTCCGTAAAAAGTAAAAATAACAAGTCGATGGCTGTAATGATGATACGCATCATCATCCGCGTGTTGGCAGAACTGCGCGGGCCAATAAGAAGAGCGAATCGACTTGACAAAGCGCGCCAGTTTCAAT
>JABFQM010000272.1:0-42333 GCA_022816865.1 Zelostemma sp. ZL-2020 | reverse complement strand
TAACTTTTAAATTATTTAGACAATCTTTCTGAAACTTTGTATGGCGTTTAAGAATATTACAAACATCTATTCTGCCGAGTTTCATCAAATTTTCGTGATTCTGAATGTTTGTCCAATACATCCTTAAGAGTTTAAACAGGAAAAGTATTCCAGCAAATGTTCTTCTACCTGCCAAAGAATTGAATTTAAATTTGTTCAAAAGATCGAGCCTTACTCCGGAAACTTCTTTTTTTTGGGGACAATTTTGATTTCTGTTCAGAGAATTTTTGTCTAATTTTCCGGAGCGCAGGAAAATTCCCGTGAAATAAGAAAATTAGGGGGTTGAAAAAATTGGTTATCCCGCGATTTTCCGAATTTAGGGGTGAATAAACGAGTTTCAGATGCAGGGGAAACGGAGAAATAATGGGAAAAGGTTTCCTCGTTTGACCGATTCCGTAGGGGGAGGATGTGTATTAAGGGTTTTTTTAACCTGTTTTTTCATGGAAAAAAATTATCCAAAAATGCAAGATGAACTTTTCGACATTGAACCGACGCCCCAATTGTTTTATCGCGTTGTTAATTAATTTTCCGATCGATACGTCATTTTCTTTGTGAAATATTAGATCGCGAACTATTCCGTAAAACGAATCCGCTCCTGTTCCTGAAACGCTGAATCAACAAATTAAATTCTTGTGCGAGTAATTAACCGTTTTTCACATTGCTTTCAAAGAGCAGTTTCATTCAAAGGAAATTACAAAGGATATTTTTAGACGGGGAATTTAAAGATGCCATTTTCGAGGAAGAATACAAAATTTCATTATATTTATTTGAGTAATTGAATAATTAATTACTCTTATTAGTAAAAGTGAAATTTCGGATGAAACATCGTTACTTGCTCAGTGCAACAACTCAAATACCGAGCACATTCAAAGTTTAATTGGACCATGAATGCACCGCCCGAAATTGATTTACCAAAGGCAAAATTTTGAACTTTCTGCTGCTTTTTCGGAGCGCAAAATTCACTATGAACGAATTGACTCTTTCCATTGTAAAAAATGCAGAAAGCGCATATTACAACGCGAAAATGAAAAGGCTTCGACGAAAGAACATGATCTGTTTTGAATGTTTCGTATGAAAGGGTACACAAGCACGCACTTAAACTTCCTCCCCGAGAGACAAGTAACGCGATGAGACGTTGAAGAGGGTGGTAAAACGGGAGCGAAAGCGAGGGTAAAAGTACGAAAGTGACCGAGAGAAAGCTAATGGCGGAAACTCGGTGAAGCTACTTTCTTGGCATCCGTTAAAAGAGCTCTTCCGCGGATCAAATGTTAATGGATTTTGTTCTTCGCGCGTCACGTTTCCTCACTCCGATTTTACTTCCGCGATCGCGGAAAAAAGAAAATGAAATACCGCCGAGGGGAAGAAATGAAGCTGGCATTCCCGAGAGGAAGCGGTGCATATTTTGAGAAAAATCGCGCATTTTTATGCCCCGGCGTGTATGCGGGGAATTTCGTGTGAATTTCGCTCTTCAAAGAAACGAAGTGTTCCGAGTGTCATTTGCCGAGGGGCAGGGAGGGGGGATTATTTCGAGGGGCGGGAATTTTTGAAAAGGCTCGGAATATTTCGAGTCGGAAAGATAAGATCGAATGAATTATTGTCAACGATTTTCACACGCCGCGGGAAACAATGACAATGTTTGAGTTGATTATTGATAATTGACCGGAACTTCAATCGTCATTTTTTACACCGAATGTATATCCAGTCTGTTGCGTAATCGGTGATTTCTGCGATTTATTATCATCATTCCAGAATGCAAATATTGCCATTCAATTTACATTTGATATCGTGCTAATGTAATTTTCATTGAGAAAACTCTGTGCGAATCCGTTATTTCGAAATATTTCGAGTTTGGTGATGCAAATTTACGATTGTGTGAGTAAATTACGAAAACAACGATGTAGTTTTCACGTACCTTTTTGTTCCCTTGCGACGCCGATTTTGGCACACGGGTTTATAAGAACGTACCGATTAATCAAACTCTGCGTGATTAAAATGGATTAGCAATTCATCTGCGATTGAAAAAAAATGCTTTGCATCGCAAATGCGCGTTTTAATTCGCACTGATTTTCATACACTTTAAATTGTAAACATTCGTCGACACAAAGTCGCTTTATTACCGACAGGTGGTCGCAGTTTTTCCCTCCATTATCGAACGATAATTTACCGACAGTTCGATCTTTTTAATCGCGCTTAGATTTTTTCATTAGTCACATTTCGATTAAAAAAAAAAAACAATTTTACTATAATTAAAGAACAGGATAAAAGAAGAAAACAACAATCATTTTTTTCAGGTCATTTATTCATTTCCCGGACCGTTTTCGAAAAACTGAATCGATTCGATGAACATTTTTTCCTACTCGACAAAATCTTCATTTTTCAGAAATTAACACTTATCGTAATTCGATTAGAAAAAAAACGAGTGTTTACAAAACAGTACACTAGTTTTTCTGTAATGAAGCGCATTTATATGATGCAATTTCTCGATTCGATAGTCATTTCTAAGATTTGGCGTACGATCCAAAATGAATTCTGCGATTGTTTCGTGAGGTGATAAATATATTGCCACAACGAAAACACCCATCACATGAAATATCCAAAACCGAAGGTTTTTTTGATCGGGTCCCAGTAATAGCGATCCCAATTGCTGCTGGTGGATCCCTCCTCGCTGAAAAATCAATCACGATTTGTAGAAAGGTTCGATGAGACATTATTCATAATTATTTACCCTGTGGGAACACCAGTTTGGACGAGGCTCACTTCAGTGTGATCATTTTTTTCCACTATCTTCAAAGTAACTTCGCTAAAGTGCCCAGAAGGCCACTGTTTACATCTCCATTTCTGCACTATCTTTTCCGGAGAAAGTTCTAAAAACACGCCGTGTATATTGCCACCGAACAGCTCGAATTTGCCATTTTTTTTAGCTTCCAACTTGACGTCTCCTCTGGTAAAAGCTCGGACCATCTGCAAAGTACAAATCCAGTTAATTTTCCATAGTGTTCGTTCATCAGTAGAATTCACACCTCCTCTTTTGTGAAGGCGTTGAAAAATTCTTGTCCTCTGCACTGGAACGACTGTTGTTGCTTCACGGTGGTCGTAGAGATTTTTTTACCCGAAGATTCATCAGATGATTTTACTTTCTCGGAGTTCATTTGCATCTAAAAATTAAATTCGTTATGACTTTTGGAACGTATTTATACTTCGCACGATTTTCATACCTTGGAATTGAAATTGCTCGTTATATTGGTGATTTTGTTTTTCATGGACTCATCTTTTTTAGGGAGAATCATACCTTTCGAAAATTCTGGAAACAGAACACAAAAATTCAAGTACCAATTCATTTCGATAAACAGACCTGAACAGGAAGTAAACCTTCTCTTAACGACGCAACATAATTGTACAGTTTTTCTCTAATGGCATCTTTTCCTTTCGTGTGCAGGAATTTTTTGTACTGTTCGCCTTCGTCCGTGCTATCGCTCAGAGTGACCTCGATCTAGAAATTGAACCGTAGAAATTAATCATCATTTTTACAAATATTGACAGAGAATTTGTGATTTCGGCGAAACTTGCATCTACTTCGGAGATATCATGTTCCTCTGACAAGTTTGGTATATTAATTTTCCCTTCTACTTTTTCCTTGGCGTCAGTTGCCTTCCATTTCAGGACGATATTCCACTCGTAAAAAAAGATCAATTTCCCTTTCCTATTATTTGCTATCGCCTCGCCTTCGCACTTCTCTATCTCCGTTATGGAACAGTCCACTGGAAATTACAATTTGAATTGTTTTAATCAACGGCACAGTTCCAAAATTAATTAGAAAAGAACATGTTCTTGTTGAAATCAATGTTCGTGATAACAAACATACTTTCATTTTGGCCAATGGCCATATCTTTGAACAGTTCTTTGATTTTTTCCAGGGACCAAGCGCAGGCGTTTTTCTCCGTCCTAAAATACACAGCGAAACGTTTAATTTTAAATCAATTGCCTCCAAATTTAAATTTTGTTATCTGAACTGAGTTCAAGTTTTTATACCAGTGCCAATTGTTCACGTTCGTGGCATCGGGCCTTTCTTCCACGATCCATCGAGGGTCGCCTTCGCCCCATTTCGCCATTTTTCAAAGCGTCAAGAGTGTACCTGAAATAAAACCAAAAATTTTAGTAAAAATTCTTTTACGTGTCGAAGAAAAATCGCACGAGGAAAATACAAACTATAGTGAACTCTCGTTTATTTAAAATCTCGATTGTTTCATTAAAACTTTCGATTATTTGAATACAATCGAAAGAACCGTAATTTTTGGAATAAAAATAAAAAAGTTGTTACAGTTCCAGTAACTTAAAATAAACGAGAGTTTATCGTAGATACTTCGAGATACATAACCTCAAAAAGTAAAAAGGTCTGTCATCGCGAGTGTTTTCAAGCAAGTGCATATTGTTAAAAACAACGAAGAAAAACAAAGAACAATGCATGAAATCGGAATTGTTGGAATACTTACGAAAGACAAAGAGTAAATACCGAATTAATCGATGTGGACGTTTCCCAAAGTGCGCTGATTCTCGTAGCGTGTCACCTCGTGTCACGAGAGAAAAAATGAATGAATTCGTTCACTGAAAGTTAATCGCGACAGTATTAACACGCCGATTATTCATCGGAGTGTTTTTTTCTCGAAATTGCTTAAAACACTTTTTCCACACAGGAATCACTCGCGAATTGCCTCCAATCAAGGAACTGAAGTTGGCTCTAGAAAATTCTAGAAAGTGGAATCACGTGATTCGCCGAATGCGATTTCATGTAAACACGGACTTGATGTGTTTCTAACCTCAAAATCACTCGAAATATTCGTCTTTTTGGGTTGTGTATAAAAGATCGAATTTTGAATACTTTATCACGCCAGATTAACACATTAATCAAATAACTAACGATTTAATAATATTATCGTACGGAAATATCAGGAAATCGTCTTAAGGCAAGTTGACAATTATGTAAACAAACGTCAAAAATCGATCGAAATATGACATCAATTTCAAAAACTCAATTTTCTCTGACAACAAAACGTCGAAATTTAATTCGACGTTTTGTTGATATAGAATCTTTATTTTTCACGTCTAAAACTTTCTTTTTTTCTCAGGAAGTAAAAAAAGACCATGAACATCCCTCCGAATCAACAACCAGGTCCAATGGGAATGGCCCCGATGGCTCAATCGTCGAATCCCCAAATGGCGCAAACCCAGCAACAAGCCCAGCAACAAGTGCAGCAACAAGCCCAGCAACAATCTCAGGAAAAGCTCGACAACATTTCCAAAGTCAAGCAACTCGTCGGGCCGCTCCGGGAATCCCTAGCGGTGGCTCTGAAAAGCGCCGCGCAGACTTTACACCAAAACGGAATGATCGACATCGGAACCTCGAAAAGCGTGGACCTGCAGGATCACAGATTCAACAAGAACATGGAAGAGTTTTACTCGATTTGCGATCAGATAGAGCTGAATCTTAAGACCGCTATCGAATGCTCGTCCCAGCATTCGAGCTCGTCGAGGTACCTCCCGCTCCACGTGTTGCCGACGAGGATGGACAGCATGTCTTCCCAGGAAACGCAGGCGTACCCTCAGTTCCTTGTAACTGTTCGCTCGCAGATCCAGTATGTTCGGGATGTTCACAGTCTGCTTCTTAATGCGTCGCATACTGTCGCGAACAACGAATAGTTTTACTGAATAAGATTTAGTTTTTAAGATTTGTAACGTTGTTGAAATTGTTTTCGAAAACTTGAGGCTTAGTTGTATAAACTGGCAAGCTCTACGCAATTTGTTAATAATTAATTTGTAAGCAACATTTCGAATGATTTGTAATTTGTCTGAAACTCGAGTTTTGGTACTCTAAATTGTCAAGCTCGATGTAAAATTTGAGATGTTCAACTGTTGAAATTGTATTCGAAAACTCGAGTTTTTGAGTTCGTTAAATACTCAAAATTGTCACTTTGTGAAAACTATTCAAAAACTTGATACATTTTTTCGAATCGTTTCTAAGTCGCTGTCAAGCTCTGTATAAAATCGTCCAATCTTTCGTGTAAATACTGTAAATAAAATTTCAAAAACAAAAAAAAAGTGTTTCCAAAGCTCCTAAATCTAACTTTTCCAAAGTTGCGAGTCTCCGGTCGAACAATAATGTAATTTTAGATCGCGTAAAAGTATGTCATGCCATAAATATGAATCCTCGAAATATGGAAAATATTTCGTTCCAAAAAGCAGAACTGAATTCCCCCGCTTCGATATTAAAAACAAATAAATAATACGTTGAAAATACATTTATTTATTTAACATTAAATCAACGCATCGCCCGTAATAAACGTATCACGTTACGGCCTTCGCAGCTTCCCCGAGAAAGTGGCTGAAAAAGTGCTGAAAACCCCGAGCGAAAAAAAAGCAAATAATAAATCCCTCGCGTAGGTTTATAATTGTATCGTGTATAACGTTACGCGAACACGAGTTCGGCAGTATTATTTATATTCGGTAGCATTCGGCCAGCATCGGTAGCAAATAGCGACGCTTGTAACTCGTACCGCGCGTGCGAATCCGAGGAAGAAGAAAGACGAATATACGCGGAGAAACGGGAGAGGCGTGCAGAAAGCGCAAGCAACGGGGCAGGAATCCTGCCACAGGATTGGTGTATCGCCTCAGCGCCCGGACTACCAAGGACCACCTACGATTACCAAATAAGGCAAGCACGCCGTATATGGAGCGTCTACTTCTAAATATGGCAGCATGAACGCCCTCTCTCGGCAAAATGTAACCTTACGACGCCCGCGTCTTCGAGCCGAAATTGCCGGGGTTTGAAAAAGTTTTTTGAAAAATCGCTTTCGCGGAGCCCCGTTAATCCCCGAGTTGCAAATCACCGCCGAATATCGTCTTTAAACTCATTCCCGAAGTCGTCGATTGAAAAAGCAGGTACGAGAACGGAGTTCCGCGGTGGGGGAGGGGGAGGGGGAAATCGCACATCGGCTCGCGTGCGCTCTCGCGTTCGATCCAGTCCGCGAAGAGCGCTCATATCGCGCGTAGTATTGTCCCGCGTCGTTCCCTCGATGTGTGATCACGTGGGAGATAACTTATTAAATGTGCTCGCTATGTGCTCGCTGTCGTGATGGACCACTCCGGCGGAAGGGACAATAGATACGCGGGTAGCTTAGGCTATAGCATGGGGCTCATGGGTTCCGATGCAGAGATGTACGGCTCTCGGCCGTCCACATCGCAACTATCGGCAGCTTCTCATGGCCGCGGTGGCGCCACCATAACGACTCAGCGTGGTCTTAAACGTTCCTCCGATTGTTACGACGAGGACGCGAATCCCTCGATTTCCCAAGGACAAAGTATGTCGGGTATGGGCGACTGCGTCGCCGACGAATCCTTTACGAATTTGGGCAAAAAGTCGCCTCCCTCGAATGGAAAAAAGACGAAAGGAAGGGTCAAAATCAAGATGGAGTATATCGATAACAAGTTAAGGAGATATACGACATTTTCCAAGAGGAAGACCGGGATTATGAAGAAGGTAAGGGAGAAGAGTATTCCTTTTTTAATCTCCCTCCCTCCTACTTTGGCGAACGAGCAGAAGCCGCCGCGCGAAATTCGAAAGTGAGCTCGCGCATGCGTATTCGATCGCGCGCATGCGCGGGGCTGGTGAATGTGTGCGCTTCGGTCAAATTTTTATTCATTACTTTTGCAGCGCGAATCGTTTCGGAGATAAATAAAACGATCTTTTGAAGTTTCGAAAAGGATTGTACTTTTACCAGTCGATTTCCTGCGAGAAGAAATTTGAATCTATAATGAGCAGTGACTCAATCGTTTGGGTTTTTGAAAAAAAAAAAAACATCTCGACGCCCACGCGCGTTGAATAAATGCTTAAATCAATTTTCCATCCGGGCAAGGCGATTTCGAAAGCGGCGTTCAAATATTTATCCTCACTTTTAAATTCATTATAAATCTATTACCGCGGTTATTCTAATCGAAATAAACTATCTTATCTCCTAATTAATGTCTGACTTTGAATTGATAACATAACATTTCCATATATATTTTTAATTTTTAATCAATCACTTTAAAACTGTCGAACGATTTTTCAACGTTAAATAAATACTTAAATCACGTAACATCCGTAAAACGCGGTGACATTCCATTCACATGTTTACCCGTCCCACGCGTTTCTCCGAAAACAAGGGAAAAAACTCGTAAAAAGATTCGTAATCCCAAGAATCGAGCAACGAATTCATAAAACTGTTTCCCCATTCTGAGAATCGTCCAAAAATCAAGTTCGTTTTTTTTTTTCGTCCGATGTTCCAGGCGTACGAACTGTCGACGCTGACCGGGACTCAAGTGATGTTACTGGTGGCGAGCGAAACCGGGCACGTGTATACTTTCGCGACCCGGAAGCTGCAGCCTATGATAACGAGCGAGGCGGGAAAAGCCTTGATTCAGACGTGCCTGAACAGTCCGGACCCGCCGCCTTCGGGTTCGACCGGGGATCAACGAATGTCGGCGACGGGTTTTGAAGAGACGGAGCTGACGTACAACATCGCCGATGATGAGCAGAAAGTAAGGCAACTGGTGTACGGCTCGCCCCATGGGGGTGCCCTTCACGGGGGTTACCCGACGCAGGGCGGTCAGCACGCGCCGCCTCCGCCGCCGCCGCCGCACGCCCAGCACGCGCATCTCATCGCGCACGCACACGCGGCCGCCGCCTCGCCGAGCTCGCACTTGGTGCCATGCTCGAGCCCCGGGCCCATGCTCGCCGGGGGGCCTTATCAGCAGTCCTGCCCCTCCCCCCTACCGCCGCCGCCACACGCGTCCTACCACCCCCACATGTCGCACGCGCACCCCCAACGGTAGTTCTTTTCTATTTTTTACCCGGTTAACGAAAAGCGAGGAGTCAATCGTTTTTTGCCGGACGAAATTTATTTATTTGCTTTTGTTTGCAATTTGTAGAAGAGTTAGAAGTTTTTGGCGCGAGGGACTCTGAAGTTGGAGAATTGTTTGGGAACTCTGGAAACTGGGATTTTTGGGACTCGAAACGCGGCCGTTGTTGGTTTCTCGAGTCGGAGATTTTTTATTGTTGGTATCGCTCGTTTTATGGGCGAGGATTGGAGAGTCAATAAATTATGGAAACATTATTCGGTATGATTTTTTGGCCTTTGGTAACGGTTCGATGACAAAATTTGGTATGTTTCGATGTGAGTAAACATTTTCCCGAAGGAAAGGTGTCGAACGCACGGTTCAGAGCCAACTTCAGAGCTGTCGCGATCTTCGAACGAACCAATTTTTACTTTCAAATTACGATATTTCATGAACATTTTACAAAGGAAATGAAAAATGCGACCTTTTTTTTCAAAAATTGTATAAACCGCGTAAAGTAATGAAAGCGGGCGTTACTGGAACTAAACCCAAGATGACGGTGAAAGTTTGGACCAATGAGCGCGCGACACAAGAAAAAACGCAAAAGTTCGACTGTTCCAAGCTTTCGCGTTACGTTCCATAAATTCCCGCTCTTCCGTCCCAGAAAAAAATGGCGGTAGGGGTAGAGGGCGCTGAAACTCTGATATGTATAAGTATTCTCGGGCCTCTTTTGAATTACTCCATCTTGTTTCTCTCTAACAAAATACTCGCGGAAAAAAGCAATCGAACGATAATGCTTTTCTATTTATAAAATTATATATTTTATTTATTTATGTGTAATTTATGCATAATCGCTTGTTAATTAAGGCCGGGAATAATTCAAAAGAGACGGAATCCGGAAGTTTCGGAATTTCGGGACCAAGTGGCGAGTTTCGGTTGCTTGTAGGCCCTGTGGTGCACGCTTGGCATTGTCATACAGTATTTGTTGTGCATCGTTGCGTGTCGTGTGTCTCATTGTGGCATGCGTAGTTGTTTTTGTATTGCAGTTTGTTTAGCTTAAATAGTTAGTATTTAAAAGCCTAAAGAACCCTTGGTTTCTTTTTGAAAAAAGAAATTGTATTCGTCAATAGGTATTTTCTTCCCTCCCCCTTTACCCCTTCCCTCGTGTTTGTGATACGGCCCACGTCCCCGAAAACATTGTGCATGCGGTGTGTTTGTTCTTTTTTGGTTTTGTTTGTACGTTTTGTAGAGAATAAGAGAAACTCGATGTCAATTCCTCGATGGAGACGTTTGTATAGTCGCTTACACGCCAAAAAACGATGGCTAAGGTAAATGTCCCGATTAGCCGCGGTATAAGGTTTGTGCAACAGTCCAATCGAAAATTAAGCTAAACAATTTAGCACAGAATGAATCATTCGTATATCACGGCAGAGCTTGTTCATTATTCTAACAGAAAACCATGTCCATCAAGTTCAAATTCATATATTTTTGAATATAAACACATTAAAATCGATATGTCGAGGTCCCAATTAGCCGCAGTCAAGTTTTAGGTTAAACCTTATTAGCCGCACGCGTTGTTCCGATTAACAGCAGGTTACGAATCACTTTTTCAATATATATATACAAATTGATTCACAATAGATACTTGTAATTATTACGACGAAAAATCCATGCGCTCTCCAGCTCTCCATCCATGTTGCAGACTTTTGCTTGAATCCATAGGAAACACAAACTGCGGCTAATCGGGACATTTACCTTATGTTCCGGAATCTCGAAGGCGTTTTATATGTTTGACATGTATATTTCCGGATCATTTTTGTAAAGATGGTTTGGTAGTTGACGCTTTTTTTCCTCACCTTCGATCAACTACCGCTGACTATGATGAATATTTCGACGAGTTAGACATGACGATTTTGCTTTTTGTTCGGGTTTCGTTGCTTGGTAAGGTTCATGCTCCGGTTATGGCCGGGTTCAGGCACCAGCGCTTTTTCCAATTCCTTAGGTCCTTGTTTTTCTGAAAAATGAGACATAAATAATGTTATTCGAAGTTCAATTTTATAATCAAAGTTGAAGTGCAAGGAAAAATTTGAAAATACTTTTCCTGTATATTAAACGCGTAAAATGATTCTTAAATTAGACTCGATTGCGTTCGATTTTTGATAACTCGAGAGTTCTTATCACGATGAGTGACTTCGAAAGGCAATTTTGAACAGTACAAATTTCCGAAATGACGATGACTGGTACACCGGCCATAAGTGGAGCATTGACGAAATATCAAAAGGTCAAAAATCGACAAAAAAGGGATTTTTCGCGCGAGTATCGGCGATTTCGGGCTTTGGAAGCCTCGAAGTAGATTTTGTGTTTCCCTAACGATGTACAAAGTACAAATGATAACGATAAATAATCGTAATGGTAATAAACGAACGAAACACGCCCAGTATGTATCACAAATGTACATATGTACTGTAAAATACTGTGATAATATTTATATTACTTTTATATATCTTCTTTAACAATAATACAAACTATATGATCGACTTTTAGACGCTGATCGTTTATTTACATCTCAGTACTTAGATAATAGGCACGTTTTTTGTATTTCTTGTCAGGTATGTATGTAAAATCGGCCTTTATTTATTACCCGTATCGATCCGCATACGAAGACTATTTTTGTACTGTTTTATTGAAGATGATAATAAATTCTAACAATTTTTTTGTTTGCTAAAATGTAAATTTGTTGGAGCTCTAATGAAATAAAGTAAAAAAGATACGCATTACATAAATATTAATGTTGCGGTAGGAGAGAATAATGAATCGGGGGGGGGAAAAAACGAATTCGATTGTACAATTAACGGAATTAATTAATTAAAACGCGCCGCGTGGGGGAGGTTTCGCCGGTAGCGCTCCGGGCTCGTTTTTTCGTCGCCCTCCACGTGCAGACGCTGCGTGCGTGACCATATACGCCGGCAAATTTTCTATTTCTCATCCCGGTCGGTGAAAATTAGTCTTACGGAAAGGAAAGGTGAGTACGCGCGCTTGTTACATCGTTCGTGCAATTAAGTCGACGTACGGCGTGCATTCCTACGCTGAAATAGTGTATATCACGTGTAAATGTTTTTATGCAAGAAAAGTTGAACAATTACGCACTGCTCAAATACGATGGCAATGGATCTCGTACTGCGCAACGAGCGTTGATAAAAAACAATATCTTTATAATTGGGAGGGAAATGTTCATTTTCCTCGTCTCGTTAGTTCTCGCGGCTCTCGTTTTTTCCCTTTTTTTCGTTATAAATAAATTGTTATTTTATTCCGTTTCGATTCTTTCGACGTTGGCGAGTCGATCGAAGGCAGCTCGACATTTGGGTCATTGGGGTGACATTTTTGCCTCGATTTGAGAAAGAAATGACGATGCTTAATCGTCGGTCAATGTGCCGTTCAAACTAATTGGTCCAATGAACCGGTTTTCTGCGGGCGGACAAAAAAGCTAGACACCAAGAAAGTGTGAACGCTGATATGTCGCGATTGCGCGATATAAACTGGAAATATTGTTGGGTAATCCAAAAAAAAAAAAAATTGTCGCTTCTGACGATTTTCCCCCGGCGGAAAATGCCGTTTCTTTATAATCGGAGATGAAGAGCGTTTTCTTTCTCGCGCGTTGCGTTATCAATTGTCATTTTAGCAAAGTGACATCGACGTTGCGGCAACATTCCTTCCATTTCGATCGGACGTGGCTTAAGGCTGCCGCTTGTACCGCTTTTTTTTTTCATCCTGGGAAATTGTTTAAAACGCGCACTTGCGAAAGTTATTCCGAGAGTTCGCGATATATGAAACTCGAAACAATCGGCGAGAAAATTTCAGCCTTTTTTGCCCTGGAAAATCGCGGGATTAAATGGTCATAATTAAAGTTTGCTCGCGCAATTATCGCGTCAATTAAAATATTACAATGCGAATATCTCGAAAAATGTAAATCTCCTTAAAAAATTCATCATTTTTCCACGCGGCTTATTAACCTGGATAAATATTAAATAACAACGATTCCATCTTCTTAAGCATGCGATTACTGACGTAACTAACCGCGTGGGCTAAATTAACCTACCCATGCGCAATCACGCGCGCTTAATTGTCTTCTCTGGAAATAAAAAATTTTCAAAATACATCGAGGAAAAACGCCACGCCGCGCCAGTACGGGAGTGGGGGGAGCGAGCGCGCGGTGGGGGAAAGGGCCGCGGTAAATTCAAATCGCGCCGAAAGAAAAGTGCGCGTCGCGAAGCTTTCGAAAAAGAAAACGTATAGCTTCCGCGAGAGCGAAGCACGATTTACGAGTTAACGAGTCTTAAATGCAACGCAATGCACCCAGGTGTACGCACGCGTGTATGGAAGGTGGAAGCAGAACACCATATACGGTCACCTTTGTCAAAGCCTGGTTGTCTCCATATACAGGCAATGTTCGCGATGGCAGACACTTATATAGAGCCCGACTTAAGAGTCAGGAATGCTGCTTTTTATCGCGCCTCGCGCTACCCGCTTGCGCTCTCTTGTAATGGGGTAAAGAGTGGCGAGCCTGGCGAGACACAAAGCGGAAGCGGCGCGTGCGGCTCATTTTCGAAAAATCGCTCCGATCGGCCCGTCGATTTTCCCACCACCGCCGATGATGAGCGCCCAAAGACCGGGAATCGCGAGCGCGCCAAGCTTTCACCGAGCGTTCCGCAGCGCTCTGCATTTGGAAAACGGGGTTTTTTCCTCCGCACTTTTTTCTCCGAGGAAAACAATCGGAAAAGTGCTGAATGTCGAACTTCCGTCGTCGTTATTCCTTCCATAACTTAATTCCGGCGTAAAAAACGAATTATCCGAACGGCGAAGGAGCGCATTTTATTGCACCGTAAAATCATTATGACTTTAAACGCCGCTCGTGACGTTTATTGTTTTCCTAAACGTGCGGAGCGTAATGTGTTCATAAAAGAGAATTATTTCATTTGTATTCGAACTCCTTTTTTATGACCCGAGTAAATTAATTTTTATACACCAGATTAATGCTTTCGAGCTTCCTTTAATTTTTCTTCGGAATTTGAAAACGAGTTCTTCGGCGCGCGTACAAAAGGTGCCGTTACGCGGCGTCCATTGCGTTTCGCAATGCGTCTTCGTTGCTATTCTTGAGTGGGTCGTTTATTAGATCGACCAGTGTCAACGAAACGCGATACATATTCGCGAATTTCGTATTACACACACACACACCATGTCACATCACGAGAAGAAAAGGTTATGAATAAATAATGATTTACGAACTAACATTCGAAACTGTATCGAGGATTTTTGTTTTTTAGAAATAAAAACTTCCCATGAAAACCGCCATCTTGGTTCATTATTCCATTTTCCTTTGAATCTTCGATTAAATCTGCCGACGTTTCGCCGCTCGCGAGTACAAAAAGATCGAGTTTGCAAGGCATTGAACCGGGTGTTCCTGAAGTCGTCTTGAATCGGCGCTATTTCGCCATTCACCATAATAATATCCGTTCGAACACGCGTGATTTTCGTCGCTCTTTGGCATTTCCAAGCACCACGCGCTCGATTTCCGTTGGCGTTGGACGATGACTTCCGCCAAGTCTGATATATTCCGGTCATAAATACGATCGCGCTTGGACTTTGGTATTATTTAATAAGAAGGCCGAAATCGCTACCGGAATACTAACAATTAGTTTCGATTTCCGTCGCGATACCGTAACGATCTTACCTGTCAATGTCGCGTCACAACACTACTACAAACTGAAGAAAGAAACCATCGCACGCAAAATACTCTAGATGTGTGGGTGCGCGATTTCTCCCAAAATTACCCCAAGTACAAAAAGAGAAAAGCAAAGCCGAAAATCGATGATTTGCTCTCGGAAAAAGAAAGATTTGCCATAGTTACGTGAAAAAGCGGAAAATGGAAACGATCGGCGTATCAAAGTGTCGCGTGAATTAATGTCTCTCGCATCTCTGGGACCTTTAGTGAAAAATGGCGAAACGCATAAAGAGAATAAGGAGCTGGAGGGTGTCCCGCGATTATACGCGGCTCCATCGGGGAACAAAACGATAAAAACGATAAGAAAAGGAAAGGGCACGTTTAGTAGAACCGCGAATGAACGAGCCACGTGTAAATTCGTGAGAATCTTTTGTGGTCGTCGAGCTCCCCGGAGCTCGCGCTGATGTCCTTATAAGGAGCGAGCAACCATGCATCTCCGCTAGGTTACGCGCGTTGCAGGTATATCTCTACGTACGCGTACGCACCGCGCCGTCCCGCGTACGGGGACTCATTTCAGCGGTATCGGCTATAGTTTATACCAGCAAATTATACAGTTACCGTCCACTAAGCGATCGGCCATTGTTTACCTCGACATCATATCTCATGACAGATCGATTATGTCGTCGTATCCGCTTCTTACGATTTACCGATACCGAGAACTTTTTTCCGAACCGATGTCGCAATGCTGGCTCCCTTAATTTAATTTCCATGTTTTTTCGATCGGCGTTTCATGAAATTCGTATCGCGAGCAGCGAGATAATTAAAGAGTAAATAAAAATGAAGTTCAGCTATCGAAGATCGATGCGCAAAAAGTGTGGTATGTCGTTGAACGACGTCGTTTAATCGGCCTGCGCAATCGAATATTTTCATCTTCATTTTTTATCATCTAACAGGTGTGTTTTCTTACTAATGTTTCAGGAGGACGGAGCGTCCCCGAGGTCAGACATCTGCGGTAATGAGAGCGAGGGGGATACCAGCGATGTGGATTCGAAAGACACTAAGAATCACACAGCGGGTAATTTTCTGTAATTGCATTATATTAGAAAAATGTAATCGTACCTTGGGAAAATGAGGATAATGAGATTGACTAAATCTACGCGACTTTTTAAATCGTTTCCAGGGTTGCCACACTGTCTTGAAGACTGGAAAACCTGGAAAAGTCAAGGCATCTTCAGTATTTTTCATTTAAATTGAGACATGGCAACTCTGGTTTTTAAATTTTTTTATCAATTTTCGATCTAATTTTTTTTTAAAACTCGAATAACGAATATTTGTGCAATATTAATTTAAAAACTGTAAGATCAAACGAAATTCGTTCAAAAAATAAAATTATATAAACATAAGTGCCAACTACTTTAAAAAAAAAAATTTAACGGAAAAACTTGCTCGATTTATTTTTGTTAATATTGTTCATTTTGAACAATTAAAATTCGTTTATTTGTGTAATCGAAAACGAGAATAAAAAACACTCGGAAATGACGTAAACCGGAATAGAAAAAAATTGGTAAAACTTAAATTTTTTAATTCAGTGTAAAATAATACTTCGCGACTTTTTAAATCGTTTCCAGGGTTGCCACACTGTCTTGAAAACTGGAAAACCTGGAAAAGTCAAGGCATCTTCAGTATTTTTCATTTAAATTGAGACATTTACATGGCAACTCTGGTTTTTCAATTTTTTATCAATTTTCGATCTAATTTTTTTTAAAAACTCGAATAACGAATACTTGTGCAATATTAATTTAAAAACTGTAAGATCAAACGAAATTCGTTCAAAAAATAAAATTATATAAACATAAGTGCCAACTACTTAAAAAAAAAATTAAACGGAAAAACTTGCTCGATTTATCTTTTTTAATATTGTTCATTTTGAACAATTAAAATTCGTTTATTTGTGTAATCGAAAACGAGAATAAAAAACACTCGGAAATGACGTAAACCGGAATAGAAAAAATTGGTAAAACTTAAATTTTTTAATTCGGTGTAAAATAATACTTCGCGACTTTTTTAATCGTTTCCAGGGTTGCCACACTGTCTTGAAATCTGGAAAACCTGAAAAAGTCAAGGCATCTTCATTTTATTTTTCATTTAAATCCGGACATTTATGTGGCAACTCTGGTTTTTCAAATTTTTACCAATTTTCGATCAAATTTTTTTTTAAAACTCGAATAACGAATATTTGTGCAATATCAATTTAAAAACTGTAAGATCAAACAAAATTTGTTTAAATAATAAAATTATATAAACAAAGTGCCGATTACTTTTCAAAAAAACATTTATACGGAAAAACTTTCTCGATTTTTCTTTGTCAATATTGTTCATTTTGAACAATTAAAATTCGTCTATTTGTGTCGTTCGGAAATAATCGAAAACCGATAATAAAAAACAGTCGGAAATAACGTAAACCAGAATTTAAAAAAATTGGTAAAACTTACATTGTTTAATTGAGTGTAAAATAATACTTTCGCGACTTTCAAAATCTGTCTTGAAAACTGGAAAACCTGGAAAAGTCAAAGCATCTTCATTTTATTTTTCATTTAAATCGAGACATTTACATGGCAATTCTAGTTTTTCAATTTTTTATCAATTATCGATCTAATTTTTTCAAAAACTCGAATAACAAATCTTTTGCAATATTAATTTAAAAATTGTAAGATCGAACAAAATTCGTTCAAATAATAAAATAATATAAACAAAGTGCCGATTACTTTTCCAAAAAAATTGATACGAAACTCGTCAATTTGTGTCGTTCTGAAATAATCAAAAACCGGAAACAACGTTCCCAGGAATCGAAAAAATGGATCAAACGTGCATATTTTAGTATAAAATAGTACCTCCACGACAAAAAATGCGTTACGGTGCATATAATGTGTAATACCCATTGCATACAAAAACCCATGAATACTCAAAGACGCATAAACATTAAACGCATCAGCCAAAGAAAAAAAAAAGACTCTTAAGTGTTACGTGTTACGGCTGCTTGCGTTTTCCATACCCAGACAAAAATAAAAATTCTCAAACAAAAATAACAATTAAAAATACCCGCGATTTCTTGGGCTCCCTTGAAAATTACGATTCAAGGACCGCATTCCCAAATCAACAATGCCGCGTCGTCATTTTAACGTGCCTTTTTGCACGAGCGAAACGCGTGTATGTAGACGCTTGTAAAGCCGGCGTGGAAAATCATTAGAGTGTCGGGAGCACTTAGAATGCGAAAAGCGTGCGAGCGATGACGGGGTTGGCCGTGTAGGGGAGTCGGTAAGGAGTCGTACGGTTCGCGATGACCAAACTAAGACGACAACGCGCTGCCTAACTGGGAAGTAGGATCCGGTCGAAAGCTGTGCTCGATGCAGGTGTACACATAAATATCGATGCTAATGCACCGAGCGAATCGCGGCCGACCCGAGCATGAAAATTTGTAAAAATGCCCGTGAATCTTCGTCCGATGAGGGATGAAATGGTCCTTTTTTTAATGTCCCGGCGATTCTTGTGTTCAAGGTACGCCTTCGTTTTCCGCAGGGATAATGTACCAGATGCCCCAGAACGTCGTCTACTCGCCCAGTCCGGGAGTTTTGCTGAGTATCGGCCAGAATGGACAGCCCGTACAAATTTCTCAAGACGGTGGTACGCTCGAGACATTAATCTTCTCCCTCTTTTCGTAGCTACATTTTCCATTCTTATCCGTCCTTTCGATCGCGCTGAGAAATGTCTCCCGGATTTTCCGGCGAGTTCATTAACGACGAAAACCATGTACAAGTGATTTGCTATTGGGATTTATTGGCCATTTTCCGGTTTGGAATCATGAATAGTTGGAGTCTATCTTAATGCGATTGCACTGAATTTTTCTAGGCACGTCGTCCGTAAATTCTGCACAAGGTAATCCACCGTTCATCACTATTCCTTTAAACGTAGCAATGAGTGCAGCAGCGGGCTTGTCTTTGCCCGCGACGACGAAATCCCTGTCTCCGCCGCGCTCCATCGGCTGCATTTCACCCAACTCCGATATGCCCTCGGATCTGAGCAAAGATCGGAAATAGCGATATTTTCTAACGACTCGGGGAAAGTTTCCGGCGTTTCACCTGCCGAAATCGCTCTTCAGTTGACTTGTTTTTGCCTCAGGACTCGGAATGAAATGCGTTCGATTCCGAAACTTTGCCGCTTGATCACGAGAGGTTCCGATCTAGAAAAAGCCTTTTAATTGTTATTTTTGTTAGCGGATAATGCAAATTGTGAAAAGTTCATGTATAATATTTCGGATCGTACTTTTGCAGGTTGCATTTTTTTTCTTTTCTAAAATAATCTCAAGTCACATTGTTATCAAATATTCGAGACGAGATTACTTTATTATACTTCGCATGTTTCGTTGCACGCAATGAATCGCACAATCTATCTTTGTACATTGTTTCGTAAATCTAGACATGGTATAGATAGTTTTTTTTACAGAATTTTCAACGCTTTCTTTTGCTAGAAGGAGAAATACATCGACGACCGATGAATTTTATAAGCAAGGTTCATATTATTTGTCGTTTTTCTGTACATTCGTGTACAAATGTGTAGTTGATTCGTCGACATTTTTCGCGCGAAATACATCGAAATTCTTGGAAAACGTGTCCTGTTTTATTCAACTATCGAGATTCGGGAACAATTGATGCAATACATTGTACTTGAAAATGAATAAACAAATATTGCTTTACACGTCTACGCATTTAATGCTCGACATTTGAGAATTCGACGCGGCGTGTATTAAAAGACAAAAGGAGGCGAGTTTCCTATTTCAGTTTTAAAAATAATTTCGACTCTTTCCGCTTTATTTACAGATATTTTCATACTCGATACGAGTAAAATAAAAACTTACTCGGTTTTCGGTGTAACTTTGCCTCCCTCGCGCGCGAATAAAAAAAGTTGTTTCTCTCGACGTTGGGAATCGCTCGCATGGCGAATAGATGAAAGTGCAATGACTTAAAATTAGCTTAGCGGTGCTAATTTCAGATCTAAGGCGAGATAACTCCTATGCCTCTCCAAAAAGCTTTTAATAGTCATCGCGGAGAAAAATGTCGGAAAGAAAACCGCCTTTTGTATCGTACGACTCCCACGCCATCATTTTTTTCTTTTCCCTCCAAAATCGTCTAGCGTACCAACATTACGACATTTCTAGTCACTAAATTTTCTCCGCGGTTCGTAAAAAAACTGGGGAATTATTTGGATTCACAATAACGCGCGGTAATTTTGGAACTCGCTAGTTTCGGATGCTTCATCTCGACGGATTATTCTTGTTTCGCAGCGACGAGGCATCAATTACGAACTATTCCCAAAATGTAATATAGGGAAGCGAGTATGAAAACGCCGACGCGATGACGTTACGTAAATGTCTTCGAACTTTTCCGTTTACACGCGAGACGCTTACTTTTTTTCCGCGTTGCGAAATTTCTCCCGAGTTTACACCGTCGTGATTTTTGTCCAATTTCGAATACCCTCCGAGAACTCGAGAAATTGCGTTCCGAAAGGGATCTATCAATAGATCTTTATATTTAAAGTCCGCTTCCTTCGGAATAATTCTGTTTTTTTTAAATTTCGTTCACTCTCGGAGGAAACATTTGACTGTAAATATATAAAAATGGAGGACTTAGTCGGGAATGAAATTCCTGTTTAGCGTCGCCGAAGAAACAAAAAGTGAATCAATAAACATGTACAGTATGTTAACAAATATGTTATATTTTATATATTATATGTATACATATAACTTTTTTATTACTCGATATTGCGCATAAGAAATGTTTGTAACACGTTGTAAAAGGGTTAAATATAATTATATATATATGTATAGAAATGCACGTATCGGAGTTATTATCACACAAACCTAATTTAAAGACTTCGCCGAGGCCGCAATAATATGGAAAATGTTGCGCTTCCCAAAATCGAAAGACATTTCACTCGCCGTGACTGTTAGTCTATTTTTGGTTGATGATAGACCGCGCGTATTAATAGTTTTCATCAACGTATCATCCAATCGCGTTTCAATTTTTCCCATTTTTACGAATGTTCAACTAGTTTTCGAAAGGTGATTCGTCCAATAAATTGACTCATTACAATTTATTATCGTATTTAGAAATGTACCTTATCTTATCGCGTTTTTGTACACTTTTCAAAATATTTCAGAGAATATCACTCGTCTAAATTCACAACTAAAGCAACGTTTTCGTACAAAGCTCTCTTTTGACTTTTTTGTCGTATCAATTAATTTTTATTTTCAGCCGGATAAAAAAACGCAGGGTAATTCCGAGCAGAGGAAAAACGAAAAAAAAGGGTTAAAAATAAGAAAAAGCGTGAACCAAAAAACCAAAAACTGCATTCCCAATCAAATGAAATGATAATCATAGAAATCATATTCGTCACCTTTATTTCTTCATATCACTTTCAAGAAACAAATCGATCAATTTTCTTAATGCAATAAAACTTATGTTACTCGGTATAAGATATTTTTGCATCAACATTATTTCTCTCCGCAATTGCACGTTAAGTGTGTGCACTACAAGTGTCCTACAATCTTCAAATAAAAAGTGCTTAAATTTGATTTGCTCGATGTATGACAATCCTATTTTAATAACTTATTATGAGAATCGAGGACAATGCGCGCGCGTGACTTTGATTTGTGTATTGCGTTCGCGACGTAACGGAATCCGCATCGACCGTATAAAATGTAAAAAAGAAAAACGAACTTTTGCAAATGAAAAACGGGAAGATTTTCGAAAGATTCCGTCACGTCGACGCGAAATAAAGCGTTCCATGTGCGAATATTACAGAAAACAGTAGCGTGATCTTTCTCGACATTCGTAACAATATAATCTTGTCGTCGTTGGTTCTAAAATGTTAACTACAAGCTCTGTGCGAGTTCATTCCTCCGTCTCACTTCCCAAACGAAGCGTAAACATTCGATCGCAAAGTACGCGAATTCATTGTACAAATTTAATGAAAACCTTCGATAAATATTTCTAGCGTAAAAAACGTTGCGAATTGCGCTCCGGCTAATTCGACTTTCGACGAAATCCGTTTACGCGGCGTTTGAGAAGAGATTTCTTTTAACAACAGTCGGAAGTGCCAACGCGAGGCTTCGATTATAGCATTCAATACGAATTAATCTTTACAATCTTTAAATTTGTCAATCTTCACTATTCTTTCGTTTTTCATTAGAAAATTGCATCGGGCGCTCTTTACAAATCAGGAAAGTTCTTCTTTTCCAATGTACAAACATCAAAATAAGTCGCACACTTCTGTCGAGTTTATACTTTACATGTACTTTAATCAATAATATTATTACTATTCTTTATAATATTATCAATATTATTATTGTTACAATTAATAATAATTAATATTAATATTATTATCGTGGATGGGATTATCTGATAGATAATGCGACTAAGAAGCTGCATCATTCGCGGGAAAAAGTGCACATCATAGACCGCAAACCCTCGACAAAATTCGATGGAAGTATGCCTCGTTTTGTTTCACTGTATTTTAAATCTAGACTTAAAAACACATAAAATATTTGGCTCTTTAACCTTTTCCGGAATTTTTACGACGCGAATCTTGTAAACAAATTTCATGGGTGCAAAAGGAATCCGATGGAAATACCGACGCTTCGAAAAAGGTCGAAGCAGCTTCTGCGCTCGACGTCTAACAATGATTACGCGATCTCGTACGCTTTCCAGTTGACAGAAATCACGACATGTTTTACTCCGATATGCGAGACCGCCCTTTTACAACTTGTTCGAGAGAATTTCTTTTCGCGGAATGCATTTTCATACAGCTTCATACCATTCGCGACAACAAGGCACGAAATCAAATACAATATTTTCTCGACAATTCCAATTCGTCCAAGTTTTTCGTACTGATTTATGAGACAAAAAAAAAAGAAACTCTGTTTCAATTCCATTCATGATTCACGCAAAAAAGTATCCCATAAGAAATACATGTAAAAATAGTTTTTATAAAAAATATAAAGTTTTCTTTTGCTCGAAAATAACAGGAAAAAAAAAACAATGAATTGTAAGAAGCATTTTTCACAAATTTGTCGTTGACAAAAAAAGTTTAATCGTGAATACCAGGGCAGGTCTTCGATAACTCTTATCATATTATCTTTTTCTATACCCATCTCTCTTTCTCTCACTCGCAAACTTTTCGCTTTACAGAATATTCATCGCAAAAAACATATATTTGTACATAGTTTATCGTGTCCAATTTACAGAGCACGTTAAATTTTCATTAATCTGCGACGTACTCTATAAGTGACTCGGAGGAGCAACCAAAAGATTTGTTTTTCAAAACAAAAAGAATAAATTTTTTGATTCATCAAATACTATGATTGTATAAAAGTGTACATAAATCGATCAAATCATAATCGAATCAATAATATACACTTTTACGAAATAAAACGGAAAAACATTTTAGAAATTATTTTGCTACCCAACCGATTCACTGGCTTTTTACACATCTCGTCACTTGCTCTAAATTTCTTTTTTTATATTAATAATATAATAATATGAGCATAATTGCGCGGTACTTGTTGTACAAGCAATGGCCGATATGTACAAATTAGTATGACACCAGTGAAATAACATTTACGATAATGACGCGAGCTCCAGCGAAGCCGATGTTCTCATTCACACCATGTAATGCGCGATCTTACTCGAAAACACGAGAAAAAGAGAGAAACTCAAGTTTCAAGTACTGACTCCCCAGACAAGAAAAACATGTAAGTCAAAAGAAAATGTACTTTGTATATAAAGTAAGTATATAAAATACCAACGTTTGGTAAGTAAAAACTGATCGGTAAAAGAGTCGTCGAGTATAAATGGGCCGTCTCAGGCTCGAACCCGCACCTCGCTAAGCTATTCGTGCAACCGATGATATTGCACTCGAATGTTTTCTCATTTTTCATTCCTTCAAAAGTCGCTTCCCGAGTACATGGAACGTTTTAAACTTTTCCACGTGTCTTTTTACGCTGGGTAGAATCGTCGCTGCTCGTTACGGCGCTCACGATTCCACGCTTCGGGCGACTGATGCTGCCGCTTTTGCTTTCCTGCGTTGCTTGTGCATTACCTCCTAAAACAACATTTCTAATTTAATAATTGTTAACCACGATTTCACATTATTCAATTTACCACGAAATTTTCCTCTCGACACTGCCGACGCATTGTTGCTCGGAGGTTTAGCAGTTGCTTTTTTGGGCTCTGCTTTTTTCCCGTCTGCCATCTTTTTACTCTCTGCTTTGGCAGCGGTTGGAAGATTATTCACAGAGTCCGAGCTCTTGATACCTCTGTTGAGAGCTCTTTCGGCCCTGCTGGAGCTCTTCGCGACGGACTTTGCAATGGCCAGAGCCTTGTCCGCCGAGCGTTTCTTGCCCGAGCTCCCTTTGACCGATGACTTTTTTTCCGACTCCTCCTCGTCGGACTCTTCGTCTTCGGATTCACTCGTCGATGCTCTCTTGACTTTCTTGCGGTGGCGCTTTTGTTTGCTAGAACCGCCTTTCTTCGTTTTCAATTGTGCCTCGTCTTTGAATAACGAAAGGTCCACTGTAACGTTTCGACAAAATTGTTTTAATTGAACATTCGTATTCTAATCTTCAGAGGAAGAAGAAAAAGCACTTACGCCCGTCGGGATGTTCCTCCGTGACGCTCGGTTTTTCGGATACCCCGGCTTCAACGTCGATGGCTCTTTTCAAAATATTTTCCGTACGTAACAGTTCTAGCTTGGTGAGCTGGTATTTATTCTTATCAATTTTATTTAAATCGAGATTAGTCAATATACAATCGAAATCTGAAACGAGTAAAAAAACAATTAGCCACGGATCTTTAACGCGAAAAAATAGTTTAAAAATCACCTGTCAAATCATAGAAATCCGGCGAGTAAATTTCCCCATTGGTCTTATCTTGCGACAGCCAGCGAATCCGTATACGCCTGCTGGATTTGTAAATATTTTGCATCGCCTGGCAAACGTAAAAACTTCCCTCGGTATTTCGTACGGCCAGGAATTCATTTCTACAAATGTAAATGTTGTTTATAAAATACATATCTCGCTATCAAAAACAATCTTATCGCATGTACAAACTTACTTATAAAAGACTATGAGTTTATCATCGGTGGCTTTAGAAACCGAAGGTTTCGACAGAGTTTTCACAATCATAGCTATTTCAGGCAACGGGCTCTGAAAAGGTTCCGTTCGTCTTCGCCTCCTCTTCGGTTCGAAAGTACCTTGAACCCTGGACTCGGAAGACTCTTTTGGTTTCCTCTTGAACTCTTTCGGTTCTCTCGTGGACTGATTGCTGCTGGCTTTGACTTCTACTTTCGGCGGAGTCGACTGTGATGAACTGTTCTCCAACGCTGGTTTCACCGGCAAAGTTTGAACCTGGATTTTGGGCTTCTGTGGACTCTCGACTTTCGGCGCCGAATCCTCTACTTTCTGAGTCTGCGGAACTTTGCTCTGCTCTTCCGTTTCTTTCGTACTGCTGTTCACTGGAGACTTTTTCTCTTCTACCGTGCTTTGTACATTCGTAGTAGGTGCTACAAAAAATTCAATTAATTAGTATCAACTCCGAAACCTCAAACAATAAATGAACCCAAAAAAATTCTACTTTGAGCGACTACAGGTTGCGCTTCTTCGACGGGAGTAGTCGCCGCCTGTGGCGTCTGCGGGGTCGTCGGTTGCGGCTGCTGCTGAGGAGACTGTTGAGATGGAAGTTGCTGCTGAGGAGGCTGTTCCTGGACAGAACATGCCTCCGCAACCGAACTGTTGCTTTTACAAGTTTCGCTCGGTTTCGTAGGGACAACCGGAGCTTCCGCTTCCACTTTGGCAAGTTCCAAACCATTTGGGATCGGGGCTTTCTCCACGTTGCTCTCCGCTTCCTTCTCCACGTTCATGGTAGAATACGTGGGTGGAGCTTGGTACACCGGCGGCCTGTGATCCTGGACCAAGCTTAGGGGTTGATTCGGGGGCTGCAAAGTGACGTAACTGAGATTGCTCCCGCCGCTCATCGGCTTCATAGAGCTCGATTCCGTGCTCTGCACCACTTTTTGAGCCATCATGTTCATCGGCATCATCGAGTGACCGGTCGTCGGGGGATTCGTCCCTACCCCAGGCATCGTGGACTTTATCGCAGGCGCACTCATCCTCTATCTTCGCCTCCTATACGCGTTTTCGAACCTGAAAAGACCCAAAAACGTTAAGTTTCCTTCTCAATTACCCAAGCAATTAAATAACAATTAGC
The DNA here is from genome assembly GCA_022816865.1 of Zelostemma sp. ZL-2020. Lineage (NCBI taxonomy): Eukaryota > Metazoa > Arthropoda > Insecta > Hymenoptera > Platygastridae > Zelostemma > Zelostemma sp. ZL-2020. Next base: position 16,389 of record JABFQM010000272.1, on the reverse strand, counting down.
GGTTTATCTGTGACCCCATTTATCTTTCTAAAAAAAAAAACGTGATAGATCGTAAATTTGAAATATTAATTCGAGGACAGTTAGAATAAAAATAAAGTCGAAAATTGTTAAAATGCATGAAACTCGATCGTTTTTATTCGGACGCAAAAATTGGAAGGAAAAACATGGGAAAGGATGAAAATCGGAATGTTGGCACCGAGCGCGCGCACACACGTACACACCATCGAAACGCAAATCGAGCGGGAAAACAGCATTTCGGAGAATACGAAGTTTCGTGCGAAATCGCCGGGAATTAATGAAGGATTCGCCGGGAACGACGTGAAAATGCGATTGACTCGCGCGATGTGTCGTGTGCCTGGCTATGTTGATATACGTACATATGTACAAATATAAACCGTAGCGACAAGCGTCCAAGCGAGAGCGAGAGAGAAGGGTAAGGGTGGGGGAGGTAATTAGGGGAGTAAACATAAACACGAAAAGATCCGGGATATCGGAGAATATCGGAGCAAAAGTATGAAAAGCGGTTCGTGATATGGGACGAACGCGTGATAATTACGATACCTTTGAATGCTCCGAAGGCTCAAAGTTTCTTTTCGATAATCTGTCGCTCGAGGTTGGCCGTGTTCGTTGCACACACACGGTTAACTCATCCTCCTCGTTGATTTCTTCCGCTTACACATCACCACACGATACAGCAAGTGGAAAACATCGCGATTCCAACGTCGCCGGACTATTCCGCGAAGCGATAATACAAACAACGTAATACAAATGTTTCGTAGCGTGGAAAACCGTGGCTTTACACCGCACGGAAAAACGGCGATACCTGCAGTTAGATGGCGTCGGTTCGTTCCGGTTCGTTCGTTTGGTTCGTTCCGCGGAGCGTGCGTGCTTTTTCGAAGCGTCGTTAAATTACGCTTGTCATTAGCTATTAAATATTGACGATTAATAAACGATGATGCGAAGAAAAAAACCCATTATGTTATTCTGTGTTCCAAATTTGGATTTGCAATTTTGCTTTACGCATAAATTTACGTTATCTGTTACTGGAGAATTCAAATGTTCCGCGTTCCGGTTCACGGCCATTGTCTATTTCCGCGCGACCTTTTTCGACTTCCCCCCACTCCTTCCGTTGCTCTTCTGCTGCAGAAATCGTGCGGTGAGGTTGATTTTAATTTGACGTATTGTCAACCATCGGCGTTATGCAAGATTTGTAACAATTTCGAAAGAAACACGACTGGATCAACAATGAAGATTCGCCGAACGAGCGGGTTTTCGAAAAATCGGTCGAATTCATGGTAACAGGTTAGTTTCCATTTTTACGAACGTGCCCGAAAATGTCTTCCTCCCTACTTACGATAACTCGTGATCTTTTCCAGGATAATGAAATGGACCAATAATTTAACGAGAAGCTCTGTATAATGATATCTGTTCTCAACCAATTAAGGTTCTGTCAAAAAATATCGACGGCAAAAGTCATCGCTGCGACTGTGAGTACCATGTTTTCATCAGTTTCGATTCAAAATTTCATCTTCCATCTTTTTCAGTATTCCGCAAATGTTCCGAGGCCGAAAAAACGAGCCCAGGTAGAAACAGAACCAAGTACGTCAGCGCAGGCAACTTACAGGTCTCGTACTATCGTCATCAATTCCAAAACGATACTGCCCCAGGATACCGTACATAAATCATCAGCCAATCAGAGAATAAAACAAGACGAAGACTCGGAATGGAAACTCATAACGACGGACATGTCCAAGCTTTACAAGCACTGCCTCATGTTATCAAAGATTCGATTAACTTGTAAATTATCCTTATCGTTACTCCTACGAAAAACGAAACGAATGATTTGTAATAATGATAACTTTTTAGCACTGGTAGTCGTCACGACGATGGGCGGCTACGTATTAGCCCCAGGAGTTTTCGACCCTCAAACGCTCCTCATGTGCTCCATAGGAACCGGACTAGTTTCAGCGACGGCGAACGCCATAAATCAATTCTTCGAGGTGCCTTTCGACGCCCAAATGTCCCGCACAAAAAACAGGGTCTTGGTGCGTGGTCATTTGACGTAAGCATCGAAAAACGACGCTCTCAAATTCCGTTCACGTGACCCTCTGTAAAAATGTCTGTTTGTAGTTCGGCGCAGGCGATCACGTTCGCAACTATCTGTGGAATCGCTGGATTGTCGACTCTGTACTTCCAAGTCAATGGACTCACGGCGGCATTGGGCGGGATTAATTTGATTCTGTACACGCTTATTTATACTCCCATGAAACGTATCAGTATTGTCAATACTTGGGTTGGCTCCATTGGTAAATGTCAAATTCTATTGGTTCAATTTATGGTCATTAACGAAATGTTTAACGGAATTTGTGTTTTACAGTTGGAGCTATTCCTCCTCTGATGGGTTGGGCCGGCTGCGCAGGAGACATTTTAGCCCCTGGTGCTTGGATCATGTCCGGGATGCTGTACGCTTGGCAATTCCCGCACTTTAATGCGCTGTCTTGGAACTTGAGACCGGATTATTCGCGAGCAGGGTACCGGATGATGGCTGTAACTAACCCGGATCTTTGCCGCAGGACGGCACTGAGATATACCGCAGCGCTGATGGCGCTCTCGTATTTAGCCCCTGTTTGCGATGTAACACACTGGTGGTTTGCGGTGGCATCTACGCCGCTCAACGCGTATTTTGTCTACCTCGGTAAAAAACCTTCCAATTCAGGGATTTTAATACAAAGTTTATTTTTACGTTTAATGAATTGATGTATTTTTCTTTTAGCTTGGGAATTTCATAAACACTCGGACAGTTCGAGCTCTCGGAAGTTGTTCCGCTTCTCTCTAGTCCATTTGCCGGCTCTGATGATCCTGATGCTCCTGTCGAAAAAACGCTGGCTCAATGCTAAAGACAAAACAGATGTAACTCTCGCGAGCGATAAGAACCAAGATCCTTTCGTGGTTCTGACGACGCCGTTCGCCGCGATGGCGGATAAATCCTGAGAAACATGTTTCAAAGGCACTTGTAAATTTGTAATATAAGGTAGTCAATTGTTACTGTAAATAATAACGTTAAAAGAGATGAAAAATAAATAAGGTTTGTCGAAAATATATTTGCTTTCGCCACGGTCCACGGGCGTTCCAAATTATGTATACTTGAAAAAACATCATACGACTTTTTCAACGTTTTTTCGTTGCTCGGAAAAATCCACGGCCATTTTTCGTCGGGTTTTCGTTAGGTTCCTGTGCCCGATACAGTCGAGGTTTTCTTTGTAGCATTTCTTCCTGCAGCACTGTCGGCACAGTTTGTACCCGCATTTAAATCCCTGAAAATAAACGAATGAAATGAATGTTTCTCGTAAAAAATTCGTCTGCTTTTACAGTTGACACTAACCAAGGGATTCGGGCAGTCGCTGCACAGATTCGAGCCACGTTTTACCGGAACGGCCGGTCTGTTCGGCCTTTTACCGACGCGTTTGAGCTTTTTGAAACGCTTGTGCGATATCTGATTTCCATCTTCGTCCATAAATTCTTGTTTCGAAGCCGAGCATTCCTGAACAAAAAAAGCAACATCAGAAGAATTCGAACAATTCATAATTCAACAATACCAACCATATTTTCCAGCTTCTTCGCTTCCACTTTGTTCAAATGTTCGTCCGGGGAATCTCGTACGTACGGCTGACACAACCACGGCGGCAACTCCAGATTACAATCTACAAACATTTGCACAAAGGATTACAATGAACCGTCTGAAAAGCAACGAAAAGTAATCCACACCTTCTCTTTTCGGACTCCATAAAGCCCTGCCTTCGTGATACGGAAGGTAACGGTTCTTCAGCATCTCCACGACTTTTTGGAAAGCCTCCATCGACGAATTCTGGGCCAAGATCACTCTTTCCTCTGCATTGTCTGGCAGACAAAGTCTATTCTCTAATTATAAGTGCAACGTAAAAAACAATGCAAAAAAATAGAATAGGAACATAAAAGATCGCGCACGTACATGTGCTGGAAGAGCTTGAACAAATGGCCTCGAACGTAAGAAGACGGAGCCGGATGACGCTTGACCAGCTCCAAGTACTCCAGCGCGGGTTCCCAACTGGGGGGGTAACAGCCCTCGAAAATATAAGGGTTGAAAAGGTGTCCCTCGGCGGACATGACGCCCCGAACCCCCGTCGCTTCGATACATTTCTCCACGTCCTGCACGCACTGGATGTTGCCGTTGGCGATGACCGGAATCTTCACCGCTTCCCTGAGGAATAAAAACCGTCGACGTTAGAATCATTACACTTTTTTTCTTGTAATCGATTTACCTAACGGCTCGAATGTGTTCCCAAGATGCGAGGCCGGTAAAGGCGCCTTTTTGTTCCCGGGTTCGACCATGTACCGTTAACATACAAGCGCCCGCGGCTTCGAGCATTCGGGCGTACTCCACCGTTTTTCCAAGGTCCGGGTAAACTCTCAGCTTGCACGTGACCGGGACGTTAAGGCCTTTCTTCAGGGTACTCACTGTTAAGAAAGTTACATTTTGATTAACCGGAATTGACGTTTGGACATGAACATTTTTTCCCACCGATCTCGTGTAGCAATTCCCAGTCGTCCTGAAGGAACGCGCCGTAATGCCCTCGTTTAGCGATCGCTTGGGGACAGCCGATGTTCACGTCGATCGCGTCGCAGTGCTGCTCCGCTAAAAGCGACGCCTCCAGCAAAATTTTCGGGTCGTTTCCGCAAAACTGAAAACGATATTTTGGGTGTAAATTTTTGGCGTTTCGAGACGACGAGGTGATTTTGAAATCGCGGGAACCTGGACTATCAGGGGTCTGTCTTCGGGGGAACTGGCCAGGGCTTCTCGTCTGTATTTCGGGTCCCTGCAGAAAACCGAGGAGTGCAGCATCTAAAAAAAGGATCGTTTTAATAAAGATGAATTTTAGGTGATGATGAATGATGAACTTACGGGTGAAAAAGCGAGATGAGCACCGTGTTTTCTGCCGAGCAGTCTCCAAGCCAATTCGCTCGCGTCTACCATGGGAGCGACGATGAATTTCGGCGACCCCAGAACTTCCCAAAGGTCCAAGTTGTCTCCAGGCATTCGCGCTTCGCCGCCGGTCGTCATTTTTCAACCTGCAATTGCAAGAACAGAAATGAGAATGAATTTGGAAACAAAACCGAAAGAATACAGAAAAACGGGCGTGAATTGCAAAATACGATTCGATCTCGAATAAGTTTATTCGTTGAATGCAAGTAAAACGAATACAAATATAAATTCATTTACAGTACTTTTCGTCAATTCGTATAAAAACGGTGAAAGATGTATGAAGAAACGTTCGTTTCGCGAAAGAAAACGTGCATTTTCAGTCTTCACACGCAAACGTGGTATCACATGGCTTTTAGCTTTTCGTTTCATACAATTTTTATGAATCGCGGCGCGCTTTATGTACAAAAAACTATCGCGTGAGAGCTTTCAAGGCGCGAGTAACAAGAATTATTCTACGATGAAACTACCCCGCCGGGAAGAAGCTACAACTAGTAAAAACTAACTTTCTCCCCGGCGCGAAAAACGCTATGCTACACATATATTACAAACTTTTTCGAATGTACATTATGATGTCTAGTAAAATAGTTATTTCCGTCAAGACTAGAACCCAACAAACCGCATTTTTTCACACTTTTCGGGTACCGAAAAAAGCGTGTTTCGCGACGTGCGAAAAAATCCGGTCGCTGCATTTTTGCAAACAAAAGACCAACGATCAAGTCACAAATCGCAGAACACGTTTCCCTCGTTACTCGGAGACTACAAAAAACGCCAGCCAATTGCGTCCGACTCTTATCAAACCCTAATTGTTACGTCTACAAAAACGGAAGTGAACTCATCTACATTACACATCGATGCGAAACAAAAAACTTCGTAGACTCTGAAAGTACTCTACAAAGGTCGATAAAACTAATTAAGTTCATGAATGCAACGGCGGGAACGTGAAATGATCGGGCTGCAGTGAAGAATGAGGAGAGGCCGGTTTCGACTGCTCGGACTCCGGAATAGGCGACAACTGAGCGGATTCGGTAACGTGGTTCCCGACTTTGAACCTCGGCCTCTTACGCAGCAAAGATCTCCGGACGCGGAGATTCTGCTGGTTGCGTTTCGAGAGCGCCAGCTCCGACACCGCGTGGACCTGGTTGCCCTGCCTGAGCCGAGAAATAGAGGGCAGCACCAGCGGCGGGAGAACCATCGGAGACAGCGCATCTTCGACGCCGGCAGAAATACTCTTCACGGAATCATCCCCGGACTCCGGAGAAACCTTGTTCTTCCTGGCGCCGAGGGCCTCCAAATTCAGAGCTCTCTGACGCGCGCTCTTCCTCAATTTCGTCCTCAGAAAAGTCTGAATCCTCTTCATGGTCGTGCAAGATCTCGGGACTCGATTAGGATCCTTTTTGTTCTTGGAACTCGATGGTCCGATCATGGAAAAGCAGCAGGAAACGGGGGACGGCGTCGGAGGATTGAGCTGTTCCACCGGGACGATCGCGTTCTGAGTCCTGGAGGTGAGTTCGATGGACGTGCTTTCGTTGGACCGAGCTTCGTACGAGAAGTACAAATGGAACTTTTTTTTATCCCTCTCGACGTGTTCCCGGATCCCGGCGTTCTCCTCCTTGAAAGTCGAGCAGAAATACAAGTTCCTGGAGTCGAGTTGTTTCCCGGCTTCGGCGGCTTCGCAGAAGTGGTACCGCACCGGGGGTCCAGAATCCGAGTTCTTATGGACCGCGGGATTTCCCGGATTCTTGTCTCGCTTTTGCCGGATGTACTCGTAGGTGGTGACTCCTAAATACGCGATGTACCCGTGGAAGAGGCAGAGATGAATGAGAAGCAACGCGGCGATCGCCGAGAACACGCCGACTACCGAGACGACGATGAGGGAGCCGGTGTCCAGAAAAGGCGGGTTCAAGGTCGCGTTATCCATCGCGTTCGCCAGCTCGAAAACGGCGACTCCGAAAACTGTGAGCGACGACGTTATGGCGGACACCACGCAGATTATGAAGACGCGGTAGTTCCTCTTCCCGATGCAATTGTTTAACCACACGCAATGATGGTCGAAAATCCATACACCTACGAAAAGAAAAAGAATCAGTACTTTTGACAAACTTGGGAATTCGTAAAATGCATTTCTTTCTTCACATTTGTTACACTCCCAGCAGTGCTTGGTCCGTGTCCCGGACGCGTCGATGTTGCATATGTGACACCGGCCGTTCTCGATGTAGTGATGGTGCAGGGAACCGTCGAATTCCGGCTTTTCCGGGCGGCGTTTCCGGAGCTCATTTTCCGCGGGGTCGATTAGCAGAGCTGCCAAGTGTGACGCTAAATGGAGGGAAAACGAGGCGAGCGTGACGACGAAGAGGATTTCGTTGGAGCGCGGTATCAAGACGGAAAATGTGCCGGCGGCGATGCCGATGAGAACGATCCGAGCGAAGATTTGCAAAGGGTGCAAGGGGAGTTGCACTCCATTTACTCGGCGGGTTCGTTTCTCCGGTGGGACGAGGCCTCGCTTCTCCGGCGAACAATAAATCCCCCGAATGGAGTTTCGCATGCCGAGGGTTGAACATGAACATCGCGATGGACCGCGTTGTCCCCGTCGCGGTTTTCGAGTCGATCATCGAAGCGCGATTTTCCGCGTGCGGTGGAAGGTCATCGTGCACTGCGCGAGTCTCCGAGAATCTGGGGCGGTTTCGCGCCCTTGCGACGCCCCCGGAAATCAATAGTGGCATGGAAACCTAGGGTTGGAAATACCGCGGCGTTTCGAAACTCTTTGTCCGTCTTTTGGCTTTTTTCTGTTTTTTTGGGAAGCTTTTTCGGGTTTTGTTAGATCCTGGTTTCAAGGACATGTTTTCGGGGAAAAGGGAATTTTTTGGTGGGGTTATTTATGAGGGAATGGATTTGTCATTCAGGGGTTGTTTTCTTCGATCGGAAATGGAAAGCACTTCGTCATTGGGTTATTATCGTCTTTAGTTTTGTTACTAAAGACGGTTGTTCCGACTTTTTTTAACGCTGTTTGTTATTGATTATTGTTTATTGCGTTGGTTTAAGTAAATGTTTCGATTTTTGCGTTCCTTGATTTCATGCTTGGAAACGTTTATTTATTTCTTCGAGGGGATTTTTGAAAGTTACGATTTTGGGGAAATGGAAATGGCGTTTTTCGATGATTGTCATTTTTAATTGTTTTTTTTTACAAGAGAAAAATAGAATTGACAAAAAGAACGATAAATTCGTACTGCAGAGATCGAAAAAAAGTGTCATAACATAAGGACGAAAATTTCGGAAAATTACCTTTTGTCGCGTCCAATCTTCGATGTTACTATTTGATGAGAATTTTATTTGGATATGGCAAATAAAGTTCCGGAATTCTAATAAATTATATCACTTACCAGTTGAATGTAAACTCTGCTTTTCTCGGCGTGAGCGGAAAACCTACATAACCTCAAACTGTCTAGACTTTCCAACACATCGAAATACCAAGCACACATGCACAGATTATGTTACTATTTACGATAAAATTAATCGAACTTATTTTTCGAGCACATTTTTGTTCAAACAAAAAATGGAACCAACAAATTAAGAAATTCGGATTTGTGGACTTGAAAATAGGTGTATTTGTTTATTATAAAATATATAACTCTTTTACATTCGAGCAATTTTTCAAAATAAAATGCAGGATTCTCAACTTTTAATCGAAATTACATTTTTGTGCGAAAAAGTTTCACATAATGTAGAAAAAAACTAACAAAAACTAGAAATCTAGTTTCTGTAACGTCAAAATAACAACTTTTTTACATTAAAAAAGCGCAAACTATGCAAATGACAAAAAGCAACTAAATTCGAACTGAAATAAACAGAAGCAGTTTACAAATTACTGGCTATTCGCAACAGTTTTGACTTTTTTTGCCGCACCCATTTTACAACTATTTACAGTGCTGGCAAATCGCAATGAATTCAATGTTTCATAATAGCACTCTTCCAAAGGAGAAACATTTAACAACATGAGTGTCTTAGAATTTCCTCCCAACGACGGCATCAAAATATGAGTAAGCTTCGAATTTCTGTAAGGAACGTGATCCTGTTTCTTCAAAAGCGCCAAAATAACGTTTCCCAAGTTGGACAATGACTTGTTGATATTCTTTGTTTCCGTCGTTCTAGCGGCCTCTTCATTTTTCAGTCGTTCGGACCCCGCCAAGTCCACCAGATTCAAATTCCCTACGCACATTTCGTTCTTCGTTCTATGGGTCCCAATTAGCCGTATTCTGGTCACCGAATGTGACCTCGAAGACCTGAAAATAGTATTCAAACATTACATTTCCGACAAGCAAAAGTTTCGAAAGATTAAACAAAAAATTGCCTCTCGTTCGCCATAGTTGCAGCGCAAGCTCTGTTGCGTTGAGCCGTAACCAGACATTCATGCAGCATCTCCGGACTCTTTATTTCTTGGATTTTCAGATTAGAGACATACAAATCCGTCCCTTTCTGGTCGACCATACGAATCTCATGCGTCTTCGTTTCCGAATCCAAAAGATCCACTATATGCTCGTTATAAATTTCAAGAATGCTTGCTTCAATAGTATATTCCCAGCCAAGCAATTCGAAATGTTTCATCTCTTTGAAAATGTGCCGGACCTGAAATAAAAATCCTTATAAAAACAACTGTTCACTTCATTCCCTGAATTTATGTACAAGGAGAAATTACAGTTCTGGGAATCATGCCCTCGGCTTCATCGAGGCCACCCTCCATCGTGTACGTTTTCCCAGATCCTGTTTGGCCGTAAGCAAAGACGCAAACATTGTAGCCTTCGAGAGCAGACTGCACCAGCATTGAAAGCTCTTGGAAAATCGTCTCTTGGCTTGCTGTCGGCGGAAACACTTTGTCGAATGAAAATTCTTGCTTCGTAGTCCTCACTTTACCGCAGCTCATCGAGGTATTTTCAGCGGGAGCAATCTCTAGAGCACCTTCGTCCAGGAAGTTGATGGTGCAAGTCCTGAAACAGCAATTGTTTTGTTAAATTGCACATTAAAAATTAAACATCGAAGAAATTCCATTACTTTTTCTCCAGCTCCTTTTCTGTCTGGGGCCTGACTCTGCAGAACACCCGGATATTTCCTTTAAGATCCTGGATCGTGTTATGCAGAACCCGACGCTCTCGGTCCATGTCCTGGACCATGGTCTCGAACTCATTTCTCAACGCAACGATTTCTTCCATCTCTTTTGTCTTCGATTCTAAGCTACGTTCCACTACATCGAGTTTTTGTTGTAGCGTGGAAATGGTAATTTGGGCAGCGTCACATTTTTGTTGGCATTCTTGATAGTTTGCTGAGACCTGTTCAAAGTCTTGCTGCAACTTCTGATTTTGCTCTGCGACCTCAGCATGTTGGGCCTCGAGCAACGTAATTTTTCCAATGTCAGATTCGAGTTTCTGCTTCAATTCTATGCTCTCCGCTTCCAATTTATCCGCCTTGAATTTGTAGTCCTTCTCGTTGTCTCTCAAATTCTGTAAGGTACTCGTTACTTCCTCTAATTGCGCTGCGATCTCCTTTTTCTGTGTTTTTACATCGTTGAGTTCATCCGTGGCGTACGCTAGTCGGCCCTTCAAATCCCATTTGTTCGGCTTTGGCTTGACAGGTCCTGTTTCCGATTTCACCGCTTTTGCGGTGTTTGAAACAGGCGCAGATTTTGGAGGCGCAGGTTTTGAAGGCGCGAGTCTTGGTCTTTTTATTTCGACTGCGGGTCTGGCAGTTGGAGCTGGTCTTTTGGGAGCAGCTTCTCTCGCAGGGGCAATTGCAGGCCTCCTCGTTATTGCCATCGTAGTCTTAGAGCGTAGTAACGGAGCTTTTGGGGGTGGCTTGTTTTCAATGTTAGCTTTTTGTTTGACGCTCGTTGTCGCTGTCGACGAGCTGCTTCCCGGGGCTGGTTCTTGCTGCATTTTTTCGTCTTTGGTGGTCACGGTTGGTTTTACAAGTGCTCTGGGTTTTGGCAATCTTGAATCCATCTAAAAAAAATAAAAAGTTCAGTCTCACATTTTGTATACATTTTTTGAACGATTTAAAAAAAATTGATGAAAAAATCGTTTAATTTTTTTAACAACACGACTGTTTGATTGAATTATGCTAATTAGTGTACTAGAATGATCGAGAATGTTTGAGATTTTCGTAACCAACATATCGCGAATGACGTCAAATTTTTTGAGTAAATCGAAGAAATTTGCCGAATACGGGAAATAGTCGACCTTTTTGGTCTTCAAAAATGAGCTGGGGGCGGAAATTGAACTTACGATTAAGGAAAAACTTGTTCTCGGTATTTCGATGTTCGGAGCGAGTGTAGAATTCGAGCAATCAACGAATCCTCGTCGAGGAAACCATTTAACGTTGAAAATTACGACAGCTCGCGTAGTAAAAACCAAGAAACGTTGACTGAACGAAACGTAGTGGGTTAAAAAAGAACGAACAGTAACGATTTACATGCACAATTTCGGTGAACTTGCAAGCGTGGTAACGTGGTCGATGTTTCATTTGGCCGTTGGACTTTCGAATACTTGCGCAGGCGGACTGCGCATATGCGATCAATTTTTTTTCACTAATACTAAATTATACAACAAAACACATGAAATCGACATCTAAATTCGATTTTCAGAAAAGCAATATAAAAAATAATCAAATCCACGAGCTAAAATGAAAAAAAAGTATTTTTTTTCTCTCCACGATTTTATAAACGTTTCAGGAAAATGCGCGAGATGGCGCCACCGAGCAATTACGTCAAAAATGACGTGTACGAATTCCATCTCATATCGTTAATGTTGATACATACATTGTGCCACGTAATTTTGTAACAAACGTTTTTCGGAGTTCCCTGGAGAAATATAGCCCTCTTAATGCTTGTTCTCCGCATAACTTAGGGTATTTTTATTAAATATGGGGTCCTCCAACAGCGTCGAAATTCCCGGCGGCGGAACGGAAGGTTATCACGTTCTCCGGGTAAATACGACTGCGAACTGTCAAATGTCAACCTGATTCTACCAGATTTTTCCGTAAAACTATCCTGTAAACTGGATTTCAGGTTCAGGACAATTCTCCGGGACATAAAGCCGGTCTCGAGGCTTTCTTCGATTTCGTCGTGTCTATCGGAAATACGCGATTGGTATGCGAACTTATTTATCGTACTTTTTTCGAAAAACAATAACAACAACAAAGTAAACAATAAATCTAATTGGGCTCCCTTTTTTAATATAAAATTCAACTTTTCGCAAATTTTCAACTTTCCATTACATGATTTTCATTTTTCTCGATCTAATTATCAAACGTTAATTTTTCCAAGTTAAACTTGTAGCACGTGAGCGCTAGTTCAATAACATTTTGCACCAGGTGACTAAAATTAATTTTGCGTTTTTCAGGATCAAGATAACGACACGCTAAAGGAAATTTTAAAGAAAAATGTGGACAAGGAAATTCCGATTACTATATACAGTAGCAAAACGCAATCGATCAGGAAAACCGGGATCACCCCGAGCATGACGTGGGGAGGACAAGGACTTTTGGGCGTTAGTATAAGATTCTGCTCGTTCGAAGGAGCCAACGAAAACGTCTGGCATGTTCTCGTAAGTGTCGAATGAACACACGATTTTCTGTGCTATTCATAATTAACTAAACGTCTTTTTTCAAATCCAGGAACTTCATCCGTCGTCCCCCGCAGAACTCGCCGGACTACGGCCATTCACGGACTACATTATAGGAGCTGATTCGATTCTGCACGAGAGCGAAGATCTGTTTACCTTAATCGAAGCCCACGAGTCTCGCCAGTTGAATCTTTATGTATATAACATCGAAGATGATTCCTGTAGAGAAGTCACAATCACGCCGAACAATTCGTGGGGCGGCGAAGGAAGGTCGGCATTGGCCAAACGATATTTCTGTCTTTGTATAGATACCAATGACAAACTTAATCTTTTTTCAGCTTGGGATGTGGCATCGGATACGGATACCTCCACAGAATACCCATCCAAAGCATTCCGCCAAGCAAACCAAACAATCCTTACATGGTGGGAAAATAATCCTTTCCCTAAAGAAAGATTCGAATATGTATTCTAATATTTAATTCGTTTTTAGAGCCATATAAATGCCGCAGCAGTCACTACTACTGCAGCGAGTCTCGAACCCAGTACCGTCATCTCGGCGATACCTCCAGGATTTTCTATTCCCTCGACTTTTGTTCAATCTCCCACGACTGCGACGAACCCCACTGGCCCTGTTTTGTCATCTGCTTTTGTACAACCTACCAGTAACGTCGTCGATGTTAACCCGATTTCTAATGTACCCACTTCGACCGCTCATTTGTTCTCTGCACCAAGTACGAATGCTCCCAGTTGTAAGTTCCAAGTCCAGGGTTTTATCTTGGATGGAATATTGATACTGCTTTTTATTTTTAGATATCAGCTTTACGAATGAGTACCAGAGCACGCCCGACATTCCAGGAATGCCTAGCAGCGCACCGTTGATACCAATTTCGGATACGAATACAATTGTTGATATTTCTGGTGATACGGCACCGAATTACTCTGTGCCTATGGCTCAGCCGAACCTGGGTGGTGTTCATGCAGGCATATCGTATAGCATGCCCCAGCCTCAGGTTGTAACCACGCCGATTTCCCTGCCGGGTATGCCACCTATCACCGTGAGTGCCGCTTTACCGCAAAACACTCCTTACTACTCCCCCGTTTCGCATAATCAGTTCCCCGATGCCTACGCCGCATCGGCGCCAACGCAATAGCACACCGTCGCTACGGAGATGGGAAATTCGGAAGATTGAAAAAGGCATTTGTTAACAGCTACGTTTTCTTTGTTTCTTAGGACGATACAGCTGCTTATTGTAAATACGCTGATAGCGTGCATGGCTCGTCGACGATATAATGTCATTCCTGCATTACCTTTGACTGTAAATCACTCGTCATTCGCCGGAGAAAAAAGTCCAGCGAAAATCAAACATTTAGATCGTCGCTTGATATTTTATGTATTTTAAATATAAGATCTGTTGTCTAAAACAAACCCAATAGTTTTTCGAAACTTGTATTTATAATTTGGTACAGATTTGGTGAAAAAGAGGATGTAAATTGTAACTGTATAGAGAAAATCGTAGTATTTTATTGGTTTGAAACCTCGTAATTTTACCCGATTGAATTGTACAAATACTTTTTTCTCTCTGTTACGTGCAATCGATGGAACGGATAAATTGTTACCAGTTAATATATAATTTTAGCCGTTTTCAAATTGATTTTTGTTTGAATAAAGAAGTGTATACTTTACGACGTTTTTTATTTACGAAATCCAGATCGAAATAAATGAACTTTTGGGTTTCACACTGCGATGTATTTGCGATGTATTGAAATATACAGGTATATACAGGTAAGGTGAGGTAAACAAATTTAGCAATTAATTCTCTAAATTATACTTTATATTATGATTTCTACGCCCTGCAATTCTTCTTCGGTCGGCAGTTTTATCTTCGCGGGGTCGATGAGGTTAGGATCGATCAGCGGCAAGCCCCCTTCTTCCCTGCGACGGAGCTCCAGGTAACCTTCTCGTTGCGCCCAATCACGAAGTCCGACGTCCGGACAATAAGCCATTACAAAGCCCGAGCAGACGATGCAAAGGGTTATGGTGACGAAAAAGGTCTGGTGCATCCCATGACGATCGATTTCCTCGCTGACCCGGCTGAATCCGTAACTCACCCAGTACTTTTTCGGGGGCGTGTAATCCAGGTTTTCGAGGGCTTTGCTGTTTTTCTGCGGCGTCGTCGACGCTTGTCGTCGGAAGTTTATCTTCGTCTTCCCCGAGACGAGCAGGTCGTTTCGCAACCGCGACAGTCCGCGGAGCCAAACCAAGGACGCCATTTCTGGAGGAAAGTCACGGAACGAAGAGGTTTTTGGGTATTGATAATTTTTTTGTTTTTATTCGCGACGTCGGACAGCTGAGTGGGCGATTGCGCAGTGGCGCTATCTGCCGGCGGGGTCTGGAAATTACGTAACATTTTGGAAAATATAGTTTTTTAAGGCTTTTTTTAATCGATTATTTTGCAATTAGGATGATTGGATTGTTTATGTAGGAATTGGACCAGAAATTTTGATTCACGTGTGTTGAGTTTTGATTGGAGAAAATTCACTTGCGTTTCATGATAACACTGCGCGATTCGATCGAGTCAACCTTTGAACGCCTTATCAGCATTACAAATTGTATGTAAATAAATCATGAAAAATTACTTATCATGCGCAGTTTCGTGAAAATGTTTATTGTCGAGCCGGAACGTGAAATGCCCGTGAAAAACTGAGCAGCGAAAATGACGGTAAATTCAACGCTTTTTTCAGTCGACTCTTATCGCTATAATCAATTTCGCGATGTATTAAATGTTGGATTTTTTAGGCAGATAAAGTTGAAACCCTCGAGGGAATTCCTCCGAAGCAAAAAAAAAGATACTCCAGGACGGCTCTGAAGAAAATGCGTAAGAAAACAGAAAAATTATGAATTATTTTTGATCGCAATCGCATTAATTTTGATTAATTTAGAAAAAATGATTTTCCAGTTTCCGATCTTCAGCAGTTGTGGATTCAGTTTTTGAAGGACCCGAGAACATGCGAAGCCTTTGATAAATTGGCGAGCTTCTACTCGAACTTTCCAATTTTGTTCGTTATTTGCGGGATTATTTTGCTGATGATAATCACTCCGATTGTTTTATTCGTTACAATCGTAGTCGTCAATATAGCAATCACGTTCATAGGATTCATCGTAATCGAAGGTAAAAAGAGAGATAGAATTGCGAAGGGCTGGAAATAACAAAATCTTTTTTCAGTTTCAGTATTGATCGTCGGCGGCGTAGTTTTGAGCTGCATATTTTCCTTCTTCGTCACAGTCACCGTCATCACAGCGTTCTTTTTCGCACTAGCATATTTCGTTGTGTATTACATTTTGTCAACTGTAAAAAATGTGAAACCAAAATTAGCTTAGTCTCGCAGTATTTTTAACAAATTTTTATACGATTTGTTTTGTTTCTGTTTTAAATTGAACGATTAAGAGTTACAAGAATGTATTTTTTTATGAATATATTTCGAGAAGAGTATTTAGAAGCCATTTTACATCTTATGCACTAATTAGGGAGAGAATCCGATCTCCTTTCTTATTTACAGAGTTGATGGTTTCGTGAATCTATGCATTTTATCAGTAATTATCTTAACATGATCCTAATCTTTACTTTTCTAATTTGTATCACATTTTGCCTTATATTTTTCAACTAAATGATTCACCGAAGTAATTAATTGAGATTGAAAAATGAAAATTATGATCTAATTGTAACGTGTAAAAAATGTATATCATCGACGGCATCAGTGGTT
>JABFQM010000271.1:0-42400 GCA_022816865.1 Zelostemma sp. ZL-2020 | reverse complement strand
CAAAGTTACCTATCCAAATCAAATAAAAAGAATTAGTTCATTGTTCGAAAAACACGAGATAAAGTTTATAAATACAAACGATTTTAATAGAAACATGAATGATAGCAGCGATAATGAGAACCGATAAATCAGCGTCTCGTGAACGATTACGCCAAGCGTATAGATAACATACAATTTCGCGTAAGAAAAAAGATTCCAAATCACAATTACTTGAAAGTGTATCCTATCGGATTGTTGCTGCTGAGAAGAATCTGGTTCCTGTTCTTCCGAAGGCGGCGAAGGAGGTATCATCGATTGATACCAATCCCGGTTTTCCTCGAGGGTATCAAGGATTTCCTGAGCATCGGGGTGCACGAGATCGGCCCACGTTTCCCAGAGCGGATGCACGATGTAATCGATAAAGCCGACCTGCGACTTCTCGATCGTGGCGTTGTGCCTGTCGCACATGGGACTTATGTCCATGTTTTGTTCCCGCTCGCGATCGCCTTGAAGGAAAAACTCCTCCATGAGAAGGGCGACCCAGCGCGAGTAAAGCGGCAGCGGCTTCGTCGGATTCGAGAGGTCCGCGCAATGCACGAGGTTCTCCAGCACCTGAATCCGGTCGGTATAATTGTCCAGCAACAATACTCCGGAGCCTGCGACCTTCTTCGTCTCCACCATCGTCTTCAGATCGGCGAGGAGTGACATGTGCTTCGACATGTCCGTCGATAAAACCATGTCGATCACCATCTTCCTTAGAGTCTGGCGTTGCTTTCGCGTCATGTTCACAAAGATGTCACAGCCTTCGTTTTGCAGCAGCTTGAACGCCACCGCGAGGTGATGGTTCTCCAGCACCGATTCGTCGTTGTACATCAGAGCCAATTCGGAGCCTAAAAAACAACAATTATTGTTACGCAAATATTTTCATGATTACATTATGACGTGACCTGAATTCTCAATTAATTCTGAGATGGCCCATAATTGGGACATTCACCTTAGAGCTACGTCAGAGAAAAAATGATGAATCACGTAACGACGGTACTCACTCGAGTTAATGAGGAACTGATTCGTGAGACCGGGATGATCGACGTCATGAATGGTCGCGGCGAATAACGCCGCGGTAATCTCCAGTGGCGTGAATACCGACTGCAACAAAGAACCGATATCATCATAAAGTACACACGATGCGATAGAAAAAAAGATGCCTACCTCGAGAGCAGCAGTATTGAGCAGTGTATGAGTGGACTGAGTCACATCAGCCGCGTGTAGACTGTTGTGAAACGGATTATCTTTCACGTAGTGATCCTCCAAGGTCATCATAAAAGTGACAAAAGTCTTTGGCGGTATCGCCAGAGTTTTCAGCAGTTCCCGGTTCTGGAAGGTGGTATAAGCCACGCAAGTGAGTGGCCGGTTCATGCTGAGCTCGCCTATTCTGAAAATGTCGATGCCCCACCTGTCGATGTCCGAAAGAAGCTGTAAAAAAAATGTTTTCCATGTCAAGGCCACGATATCTTATCACTCCCGAAAAAGATAAAGAAACCCGCGTTGTTTCGGACCAGCATAATCCAGCGTTTACGCGATAAATTGTTTGCGTAACTCGCAACGATATCGAGGCACGCGACTGTGTTTGTCCGGACTTTGAGCCGCGATTTGATAAGCCATCATAGAATTTAAAAACATTATCGCGTACCCTGCCGAGTTCCTCCTCGTGGGGGGTCTCGATTCCGTGCGACGGCACCTTTTCCCCGGTGAAACTATTGGTGTGCGTAAGCGGTCGTTTGACGCCGCTTATGTGGGACATCGCGGCCGGGCCTCTTTGCACGCGGTCCTTTTTCTTCGCCGCGCGAGCATCCACGCTTCCGGTCGCCACAGTCGCATCTTCGATGCGAAGCGATGGTAAATCCAGCTCCTGCTGCTTATCTGGAAATCAAGGACGTTATCAAGCATGGGTTCCACTGTTTTGTTTCGCGAAAAAGAGAATAGAGAAATGGAAAACAGCGTATCGATGATATCGGGCTTTGGAATCGATATATCCTGTTATCAGGGTATCATGTTTTGGAAATGTAGTAATTTCATCAGGTAATGAAAAGTTATGAAATCACCATTAAACAATACATTTCTTATCGGGAGATATGAAATTCATAATATTTGTTAACAAATACGGGAGTTTATCGAACAATGATTATGATTAATAGAAGCGATCGATTTCATCAGATATTAGCTTATCAGCAATGCGTAGTCGATGATTAAAATAGCCAATCGCGTCGTGATTGTAATGTAAGCGTTATAAATAACGACATTATCGGCGCGCAATATCGAGCCATGAATCAAGAATCGGGCAATCGGTGCTTCGATGGCGCCATTTTTTCGCTCTTTATTCGTGCGATCTGCAATTGGCTTCGTAAACTCGAAAGATTAATTAACGACGCGGCGTCATTATCTTGTTTACGGTTACTTTCACGAATTTCCGAATTTCGGAAAAGGTAACAGGAATTCTTCGTTTTCTAGAGCAAGATTAATCGATACAAAGTTTGACTTTTTCGGCGCAACTTTCACTTCTCAAATTTAGTGACGTCGTTCAATTACGCAAGTGCAATTAACGGGAATAAACAAGTTGGGACGATAAGATGCGATTTCTTGCTTGATTTCTTGATCTTTTCGTTGCAGCGACTGCACATTTGGCCGATAAAAATCTTATCTCGCTGGTACAGGAGATCCCGCGAAAATCATTGATTAATCGAGTTCGTCGACCTCGATACACTGAACCAGATTCGTTGGATTTGTCGGACTTACCGAGAAAGGTGCTGCAGATGTATTCCGATATCTGGTTCCCGGATTTCGACGACTCGGAGAAATGCGAGAGTTCCTTGTTCAGCATCCTTTTGAACTGAAAACGCAAAATTAGGAAATGAAAGCGACCGTCGCAATTCAACTGGCGAATCTCGGCGTCGAAAAATTCGTAGAAACAATTATCTAATCGCTCAACTTTTCGAGTATGCAAATTTTTCGAAATTTACAATGTTTAGTTTCAACTATCTTGTCGGTTTTACGATGTTTGCGAGCTCTCATTACGCGTGAAAATTCTGCAAATAATTGCAATGTCTCGTGTATCATCGTCGTTTTTTTCAAGTGCACGAGAATCGCCTTTTTTCCTCGTGCTCGCGATCTATGTAATTACGGTTTCTCGATTTCCGATGCCGGGAAAGGAAATTCCTCGGCCTCGAAGCCTTTTTTCGTAGCCAACGCGTCACCGTGACGTCACGGATGACAAATTAAATTAGCGTTCGTTCTCCCCGCGATTAATTACTTTATTCAATGCTCGTAATCAACCCTTTTGTGCGCACAAAAGAACAATGCGATTATTTTTCTCCCACTTTCCAGATTCCAAATACGAACAAACGCGAATATTATTGCACGCGTATTTTCAAGTTTCTGCTTTCTCATTAAATTCTTCAAGGGATAAAAACAATTAGCGAATTAATCGCTCGCAAAAAACCTCGGTAAAATGGAAAATAAATAAAAAATCGAAAGAAGAATCGATGTTTACCGACCACGTCAAAACCGAGTCGTAATAAATGCGGTTACCGAGATAAGGAAGTGTCGTTCGCGTTCTGTTGTTGCTTTTACTGCCAAAACAAAAGTTTATGATTTATCTAGCACGCGACTACGAAAAAAATGAAAGCGAATCATTCCGCAACGATTCGCTCGTTTTTCGCCGATTTATCATCATTTCCCAGGTGTGCAAATGATCGCTACGTCACGAGTTACATTTTATTTGAACAGAAGATTTATTTTTTATAAAAAATCCTTTTGGGGGAAACAGTTTGATTGATATTAGCGCGGTGTCAACAACGTAGAAACGGAGTCTGAAAAGTACGTCCCCTCTTATCTCTCGCGATACGAGGACTCTTTAGTCTCGCTTTACTTTTATCTCGAAGATTAATTCATATTGACCTACGCTAAACGTTGATTATGACACAGGTTATTTTCGCGAGGGGTCAAATTTTATACCCCACCGATACCGAAACTCAATTTAAATAGTAGGGGATTTCGAGAATTTATGTACCGCTTTCATCCCCTATTTCAGGGGAATAAACGTGGAATGTATAATTACTTAGATAACAATCAAGGCTTTCGTAACTGAAAAATTCGGAAAGGTCAGGTATTTCCAATTCCTCACGACATTTCAACATTCCATAGATAGCGTTTAGAAAATAAATGTAATCGCCTTTTAACGGAGTGCTTGAAAAGCAGATAAAAAATTTTCCATCGAATTTACATTCCTTAGGCCGCGGTATAATTTAACCGGCATCAATGAAAAATTGTTTGTTAAAGGTGGATGTTGTGTTTATAAAAAAAATATACCTGAACGGCCATGATACTCGCGATAGCGGTAAGATCCGCCAACGTTCGCAAACAGTTGAAGAGCCTCATGGAACAATTCTCCGCGTTACCAGTGTTCACTTGGCCTTCCATTTGTCGGCCCATCGCGGACACAAATCCACAAATCCAGTTTCAACGCACTAATCAGTTTATCACTCGACGAAAACACGATCCGCGTCGATAGGAAAATCTCGGGGAGTTTCGCAAGACGCGAGAAATCGAGAAAAGCACGCGACTGACGACGCTCGAGCCTCGGTTTAAAGGAACTACCAATGCGAGTGTACTTTCCGATCCGACTGCTCGTCGTGGTCTACGTGACTGCCTCGTGCCGGCAGGCTTATATCTGACTCGATTCTCTTGCTCGCCGCGTATATATATGTGCATACATTACAATCGTGCACTCTCGTTTTGCCTATTCGAATGTGTACGTACACGATTCACACGCGCGAGCACTCGCGTTACCCAGAAGTGGGGGCGAAGATTCTCGGGAAGGAAGATCTATGGTTCCAAATTTTTATAACGCGCGTTTGCGCTGAGCCAATCAACGTCGACTTTATCGGCTTTTTATCGATCACGTATTTGGAAAGTATTCGAACGTAGATGATCTATTAATTGCGATGAAATGAGGTTTGTTAATAAATGATGTTATCGCTTATTTAAGTTTCGATAGATTTTTAATCTTTGTGGGAAGTGGGCAACTTGGGTGATATTTGTAAAACATATTTTTCTAGAAAACTTTGGCTAATCAACGTTCTTTTTTTTTTTGGAGCGTAATCATGAAATGATTGTTCGATAGCGTTTTAATTAATTTGTCAGTTCGGTTATTAAATATTTATTCGACATTTCAACGAACTTCTGATTTCCTTGAAAATATTTTTTCGGTTGAAATAACAGGTGAATAGAAAAAACATTTTATTTTAAAATCTAGGACTCAATTGAAAGAAAGATAAGCCTTATCGCGCACTGCAAAATCGTTTCTTTCGAATTAAAATTGGCAAATTACTAAGCGATAATCATCGTTGCCGAAGAATTTTGTTTTTCTGTATTTGTTTTCTAATCTCAAGAATGTTGATTAATTATTTAATGTTCCCAAGTTGTAATTGACGGGCGAGACAAGGAAAACAAAAGATGCAACAAAGCCGAAAAAACGTAAGCCAATCAACGCTGTTTTTCGAAACGAAAAAGTAATCGATTTCTTATCGATGACGCGTTCGAAAAGCACTGATAAAATAATTTTGGATTACAATTTAATGAGTTTTTATCCGGAGTTATATTTCGGTTCGTTAATATTTATTCAACATTCAAACATACTCCTGATTTTCTTGAAAAGTCGAAAGAATTTTGTTGGTTCGGCAACAAATGCAAAAAAGAATAAAAGAAGAATGAAATCCGGAGTGAAAATAAAGACGATTTAGAAGCCTGTCATTGACCTGATATCATTTAATTAAAATCGATCAATGAGGGTTCGACCCAACTGTACATATACGTTCACTGACGTACTTTGCATGCTGTTCAATTAATTACCGCATCCAAACAAACCGATAAAATTCTTTTCTCGTGATTCGGAATTCCTCGAAATCCCGGCATTGTCGTCATGTCAAATAATGACTTTCTTCGCGTGGGGGAGGGGCCGAACCCCCCGAAAGAAAAAGTTCTTTCTACCCAGCAAAAGCTCGAGCCGAGAAACTTTTTTCCTTCCTTGAGCGTAATCGATAACGCCTTTGATAACGCAAGTAGTTCAAGTACGCTCGCGGGAAGACGAGGGTAAATTTTAGAACTGTCCCGGCAATTGCGACTACGCGAGGAAAAAATAACACAGGCAAGGCCGCCGATTCTCGGGGAAACACGCGAGAACAGCTATTTTCGCATCGCGTGCCTTATTAAACGTCTCAAAACTGAATGGAAACTTTCGCGGTCTCGCGGGGTCGTTTCGGAAGTCGCTCGATTCATTAAAAAATGACGTCAGCGCCGGAAAATGGCTCGGAAATATTCGGATAAACGACGCGTAATTGGATTGCGTACGGAACGTAAGAGGCAAACTTTCGCGTGCTCCGCTATCAACGCTTCGCTACCTTTTGTTAACCCAATTCCATGAAAATCGTTGCATCGCAACTCGTGAGGCGAATTATTAATTAGCAGCGAAAATGCAGTAGGGTCTTTTCAGCAAAGACATTCCAATTCGTTATGGAGGTACGCCAAGGTTGAGCTTGTTAAATTTTCTTTGTTTCGCTAGTTATTATCTCTCCTCCAATTTTAAACATTATTTCATTCGCCTTTTCCTAAAAAATCCGCTGAAAAAATGCTTCAAAACTGAGAGCGTTATTTATAATTTTTTCGGGGTTCAAAGATGAGTTTAGAAACTGCGAAAATGAGTCTATTTCTTCCGCTGAAACGTCGCAGATGTTCGCGTGTCGAAACACGTGCTCGCGACTCGACAAATGGTAATTCGGTTTTGTCTTGGCGAGGATTTGAGCCCTGATCCCCGACACAATGAATCTCGCAGTTGTTGCTCAATGTCAAGAGAAAATTATATACCCTTGTCACTCGAACCTGGAAATGCAGGTGATTGCGGAGCGAAGCATCCGCCGTTTAATCCTCGATCGCGAAAAAGTATTTTTCCCAATTTCCACCCGCATTAATATTCTCGATATTGCTATAGAATGAATTGTTCACGATAAAATGCAGCGAGTTTCATTACGCGAAGCCGAGAGTTAATTCCGTAGAATTAATTTCGCGGCGCATCTCTCGGAGCATTGTTGGCTTTAATTAAACGAACGAATTTGTTTTTCGACAAGTCACAATCTTATTACGTGTATGCTCATTATAAGACGATGAAATTTAATGGAACGTGTTGTACAAAAACAATTTTCTCGAGTCAACAAAACGTTATGCTGGCACTAAATTGATATTAAAATTATAGGACACGCCGAACAACAAATATTCTTGATTAAAGCAAATACATTATTCAGCATAATCGTCATCCGGAGTATTTATACACGAAAGTTCAAACAGAAGTATCAACTTCCCTTGAAAATGCATCATTTACATTCCTCTCTGGGAAGAACAACATCGCGTATCGCGGGAAATCGAACGTTATTTTAAACAAAAGCGTTCGCCAAAAATCCTTCGAGTTCGATTTTCGTTCTCGGAATTGCGGTAATTGTGAAATGCATGGTAGCGAAATTTAAGGAGCTGTTTACGCAAGGCTAAAGCCGTAAATCAGAGCAACGAGACCAGACTCGTCGCCGATAAATCATTTTGGGCGCAGCGATTCCGTCCGATTGACCGTGCTTCTTCATATATCTTTTTCACGGCAAACTCGAGCGCGCAATTCCTTCAATAACCCAAAGTGCATCGACAACAACGAGGCTGCCAGCGACGTCCTCCATCGACAAACGCTACCTCGATTTCATGGGCTCGCGTCCTTCGAGCTTTACCGCTGCCAAACGCGACCTTTTTGTTTATCAACGCCGCGCCAGGCGCTATTCACGCGCCGATAATTTATGGGAAAACGCTGCATAAGATAAATTCTTGGACGCCGTTTGGAAAAGGTGCTACGCGGCTTTCTTTATAGCCGGCTGCTTTATCGGAAACATACTTTGTTCGAGTGGAAAAATACGTTAAATCGAAGTCATAAAATTGCTTCGCAATCGATGCGGTAGAAAAGTCGGCATTCCTTATTGAAATGGAATCGCGAGCCATTTCTAATGATAATAATCGAATGTTTGGGGAAACCCGTGCTTTCCCGCGCTTCGAAGAATCCTACATTCTTTCGGCTTTTCGGCAAATTGCGAGAGTAATTGAGCGGTCCATTCGGAATTCGCGAATACATGATTCAGGACGTACGAGAATAAACGGTTCGCGGAAGCGATTGGGGAATTTCCTTTTTGAAGAATCCCGCCGCGAAACCTCCTACGTTCCCGAGCCAATTATCTAATGTACTCCAGCGAAGTTTTCATTACCGGGTTTTCCGGAAGAAATGATTCACCGTAACGAAGAACGTGACGTTTTTCACGCCGCATAATTTCTCCGAAGTCAAATGTAACGATAACCCGGATGATTATGTTAAAGAGTCGGCATTTTGGTAAGGATTACAACGTGCTCGAGTTTTCGAAAGCGGAGAAAATATGGAAAGCTCGGAAATGGTTTGCGTCCGGAAAAGACGATAGAGTTGAGACTCGTTTCACGATCCGAATAACCCAGATGGCGAGCGAAGCTGGATTTCGGAAATCAGGGCAATTCCTACTGCGACACATGTTTGTAAAAAAGGAAGCTCTTGCGAGCATTGCGCACGAGTTAAAAATTATCCCGACGTGCCGGTATCGATTGCGCGGTCAATCAGTCCACTCGAGTCTTTCGTAATCGCGGCATTTTTCTTCATACTTCGCAATAAAATTTCTAACAAAGTAATCCTTCCAACGGAAACTGCTTTGTCGCAGGAATAAATGAACCTTCGTGGTTTTTAATCCAATGAAGCTCGTAGTTCGAATTTTCGTCTCTAGTTTCTGTACGTAGGAAAGTTGGCCACGGCGAATTGAATAATGGTATAAACTTGGAATAGGATCAGTATAATCCCCGTAGGTGTTAGGTTTCATTCACTGACTTGACCTATGATAATGTGTCAACGCGAAACATAATCGCATAAAGAAACATTTTTTATGACCCTTCAAAGTGTGCTAGTTCTACGCGATGAAAGGTCTGAGAAATCATTCGACGCTCGAAGTGTCATCGCGATTCGAAGAAAAACGTCCGGTAAAATAGCCTCTTTTTTACGTCGCATAATAAATTCGCCTTTATTGTTTCTTCTGACGTGACGCATCGTCACGATATTTCAATCTGGGCCACGAGAAACACAATGCCTCATTTTCGCGAACTTTGCATTCGATCGGCGAATCGCTTTTCCATTACTATAAAGCCCGACAATTTATTTAAATGCACAGGGAACAAATTCGAGCGCTGGTTACGTAAATGTTGGAAGGTTCGAGTATTTTTAGACCTCGGGGTATTATATCGAAGTGTGGAATTTGATAAACAAGTCAATAAAAGGACACGTGCGCTGTAAATTTACCAAACTGGTCAGGCCGGTATCGGCAATTTAAAAACTTTTCATTTTGCTCTGGTTCATCAATATTTCATTGTCCCACGACCTAATTCCATGTTAGCATAAAAGCTCGCAGAATCGCACGCTAAATTAATCTTGGACGACACGCGCGAGATCACGTAGCGCACTGTTTTGAGGTTACTTCATTGACGAGCTTTTTTTATCGTAACCGCTCGTGAAAGAATTATCTCTCTCCGCGAACGACTTTTTTGCAACGGCAAAATGCTCGCATTAACATAACTTTTTTTTACGCTCGAGTGTTTTTCGTATATTCCGTGTGTACAATGCTTTTTTCCGGCCTAATAAACTCGCGCGAAGCGTCTCAATTGTTATTGACAAAAGGAGCGAATTCGGAATTCGCATGAAAAAATCATGGCGCCGAAAGAGAATCGGGAAGAAACGTGGAAAAATTCCGAAATTCCGGTTTAACGGGAACTTTAAAGGTCAATTTTTGCAACCGGTTTCGCCGCCTTTTTACGGCACAACGGAATCGCGGAGAAATAATTGTTCGATACGCATTTTCATGCCGGAACACCGATTCATCGAATCACGTTTTCTCTAAAAACACCGAGGGACAATTATAACTTTATCTGCATTATCATGTAACTGATAACGACAAAAACATCGGGACAATTTGATTTCTTTATTGTTCGAAAAATATATTTAACATTCCAAAAACAGCGAAAAATTCAATGAAATTTTCCCAAATAAAAAAAGAATCGAAATCCGTTTCCTGGGGTGATTAAAAGATGAAAAGAAATCTCTGAATATCGCATTGTTTAATGTCAACGTTGATCTTTTAATTGCCACTTTCAAAGCATTTCTGCGTTCCACATACGTGCGCGACTTTTTCGCCGGAATATCGCGTTACGTGTCGTCGCGATAACGACGCGCAGAAGCGAGAGCTGACATGTGGCGACCGAGATATCAAATGTCCTTTATGGCTTGCGTCTACGAACGACACTTGCCATTCTTGCGACGATTAAGCTGCCGCCAACTCGCTCTAGTCGTACCATTAACTTTAACCAGAGGACGCGACTGGCGCGAGTTTTCCTTATGTGCCCTGACTGTTATTAAACCACGGATGAGAAAGTCACGCTGAGTTATTCGACGATGCATCACTACCAACTTTTTCTCGCGGAAAAGCGGAAAATGAGATCGAGTTCATTTATGACAAGAACCGCTTTTTTCATTCCCGTAAATTACTCGAGTTTTCATTTCCAATGGACTGATTCAACGAAAATTCTGCTGTTTTTATTAATTGAAACAAATATTAAAAGCGAGATGGAAAATGCAACGTCGCGTTTCTGCGCAATTCGGTTTTAACGATCAGCCCTCGTCTCGACGAATTATTAAAGCCCGAAAAAAGGGTTGGCGGTGGGCCAATTGAGGAATTCACTGGACGACGGAGCATTGCATAGTTTTCCCTTGAGCCGAGGTGGAACCGGAAACGAATGTAAAGTCCTTATAAAGAAGGGTAACTAATGTACTCAAGAATGCGCATTTCGGAGACGCAAAAAATGGAATAAACGGAAAACAAAATATCGGGAGAGAATTCGCATTTCCACGCTCAAAGAGAAGCCTCGCTGTTTCTCGTTTCCATATTTTTTACGCCCGCGATCCTCGCGATGGTTAATGAAATAAAAAAAGTTCAATCCCAACTCTGTAGTAAAATATATGAATATGCATACTTCAAATGAATTGCGTAGAAAATAAATCAATGATAAATGGAAAAAGCTCGTACGAATGTATGAATTTTTCCGGTAATTTCATTTCCTTTTTTCCCGTGTTTTCGAAAACGTGTTCAATTCGTTGCAAAAAATAAACGAATTCGACGTACTTTCATATTTCACATTTTCTGGCCCATCCATTGCGCCGGAAATTTATCGTTTTCATTTCGAGGAAGCACGGAAATGTTGCTTTCTCAAATAGTGATTTATTGCCTGCATTCTACGCAAATTAGTCTGGCTTGTGGAGTTAATAAATTAATCTGGGTCAAGTTCACGCGATGATAAACCTTTGAGAGATCGGCAAACATGCGAAAAATATTTGCAAATCCTACGACCCAACAACTCCATCTTCCCTCATTTATTTATCGATAAAACACGACAATTCCTTCGTCAATTTCAAACCCAGAGCGAAACCGCGTCAACTTCCGGTGTGCCAGATTTTTCGAAAAAACCGCCATGAATATTCCAGCGAAAACGCGGCTTCCGCCGCGAAAAGAGCGACGGCTTTTCGGAGACCAAGAGAAAAGTCTCTTTCGCGTGTGTACACACTTGTCAAACTTTTATTCACTCGTGAATTTGTAAGAAGCGACCCCTACTTTTTCATGCAGCTCGCGAAAAATCTTTCCCGGCGTTATTATTGACCGTTCATCTGACCCATTTCGCCAAAAATCGCTCGACTTCTTGTATCAAAAACCACCGGCTGATATCAAGCGTTCAACTGTTTCCGACGATAAATTTCTCGCGTTCCACCCACGGGTTTATCGGCGCGTCAATAAAGTGGATTTTCAATATTGGACGTGTTCGCGTCGAGCGAAAGAGTTCAATAAATTAAATACCGAGGAATTAAAAACCAATTTCGAGCAAAAGTTGATAAATTAAGCCGAAGGCATGAAACATAGTTTCTTCGTTACGAAAAAAAACACGTTTATGTAACGCCAACATTTTCAACTCTGGCATTGAAATATGTGTTCGTTCCCTCGATGTTTTGACGCGATAAACACGACGAGCAAGTTGACAGGTTTTTATTGGCGCAATTGCTGGTCAATAGAAATGCTACCAATTAGCAAGAGTCAATTAAGCCACAAATCAGCCCGTGAGTTTCGTTCATTTATACATTTTACTCGATATTTTCCGACCATGGATTATTTCAGGAATAAGAGTTATTTTCTGCAACGCAAAATAACTTGTTTTCGAATTTGACGAGTTTTTGAGCCGAGCATGCATATTGATGAGCACGTAAATGTTTGATAAATGTGACGGCTTTTTTCAGTCGGTAAAAAGTCTGGTATGAATGGATCGATGCTATTTACGCGATGTATACTGGTAGTAAATAACACGCTGCTACGTAAAATCAGAGTTGTCCGCGAGGATATTCATAATGCCCAATCGAGCATTAAACGCATCCGGAGATAATTATAAACGTCCAAGGGCTACAAGACTCAAGTGGTTCGTCGAATGCCATGACATAACCGCTTAATTACAGCGTGCGGGATTAAAATCGAGCTCCTTTTACGCATTTTTCCCTTTCCGATCGTCCCGGCAGCAATTTACACTTAAATTGGAAAAAGTTCGAATTCTTCGATCCATTTTTTGCATTTATTCCGAGAAAATGCGTTCCACAACTTTCAGTACTTTTATAGCTCTTCGGAACGTCGAGGAAAATGGCAAGATTGCCGTTTTACAATTAAATACAATGCATTATTTATAAGAGCATTTTGAGCAATCGCGTGGATCATATTTTTTGCCTCCGCGAATGCATAAAGATCAGTCGAAAAAAAGATCAGAGAAAGAGCAAATGTTAAGTTTTTCCGCGGAATGACGTCCTCGGGTATGAATAAAACAACTTGTCCGCGACGATGAGAATCGATATTGCGATGCGAGCGCGTTACTTTTTTCTTCCAACAGTCTTCTCGAACATTTCTTCGCCCCGATCTCGAAATTCTTAGCCAGTTCGAAGATTTCTTTCTCCGAGAATTTCCGCTCGCGACGAAGCGCGAAACTCCAGAAAGAAGCTCATTTCCGAGTTACGATTTCTACCAAATTGAATCGCTTCCACAACTTCATTCCCATCTCCGACTTTTTATCGATCAATTATTTCCTTTTTAGCGGAACAAAAAGAAAGGGAAAATGCCGACGAAAGTAATCCGGCTACCGCGTATGAATTTTCAGCAGTTTTCGCGATCCGTATTACCGAGTTTCGGCTCGTCAATCCGTGAAACCGAAACGAGGGAAATACGTACCTTGAGCGAAGCCATGTCAGACACGGATCGATGCGTTTGAATAGTTTCCAATTGGTCCAGGCACCAGTCCAACTCCTCCATCGTCTCCACGGCGAGTTTCATGTAGGGTTCTTCTGCGAATGCAAAAACGGGTAAAGAAATGCCCCCTTTTTGGAGCCGTGACTCGAGTCGATAAAATTGTTACCTCCTGGCGCCAGGATCCGGGCTTGAGGTGTACTACTGCCCTGCGCGCCGCTACTCCTCCGCGATCTCAATAAAGAAACAAACGAATCGATCAATTAAAAGAAAATTCAATTTGTCATCCTTTATTCGAGTTTACGCCGCTGGAAACTTCTAAATCTGGCAACTAATGTTTAAGTGGATCCCCTGGCAATTTAAACTTCCCGAACTCGCGAAAAGTATCATTTACATAAAGCAGCGAGTATAATCTTCGTGAAATATTTCCTCCTCGAAAAGGGAAACAGAACTTTTCGCAGCTAACGTAATCGAAAAAGTGAGACGGTTTCTTACTTGTTGGTCGGCACATTGGTGAGCGACAAGAAGTTGTTCCTAACCGAGCGTAAAGAGGCGAGTATTTGTGCAAATGGTGTGACGATGAGATCCTCGCCATGACTGAAAATCAAGAGGATTTTTTTCATTATCTCGCATTTTTTCTCATCGGACGGGGAAACGTGGATTTTCGTCGAGACAAAAAAGGTTAATCGGCTACGTATTCCAAGGCAAAGCTCGTGGGAAACATGCACATATTCGGGCGGCGTCGTATCGTCACAAAAAGAAAACTCATCGATGGAAAATGTTCACGCGGCAAACCGAAATTCATGCCACGCAAGGAAAATTCATGTCCAAGTATTCCTGAAAGAAAACATTTTTTTTCCGGGATTCGTCCGGAGGAGCTGGGAAATCTCTCTCGTGTTTTATGAAATAACGAACGCGGTGTTTAACTGATGAGTCATTCCGCCCGATAAATCGAGCTCTTACAAACTCGGCGGGAATAATTCATGAGAGCCAATCATCGAGCGAGAATTAAAAGACTTCGTCGAAATTTCGCATCACCGATACGCCGAATCGCGAAATGATGGAATTTCTTGAAAAATTCGGGAAATTCATCTCGCTCCATTGGTTTGTTAATCACGGGGAGCGCCAAAGGATTGAACTTCGTCAAAGGCAATGTCAGGGTTCAATGTGAACATGTTAATACGTCTAATTGCCCCGGGCTATTTTAATAGAACTCGAAAGCAAACAATACGTTCGTAGTCGAAGGCGTAAGCTCGCTAATTAATTCGCACTGCGAATTTCCTTGTCGTATTTGCTGCCTTTCCAGACTGATCCATCTTAATCATAGAAAGACAACGAGGATCCTCGATTTTTTGCCGTACAAATAAAGCCTTGATTGTAACAGTGCAATGAAGGAGAACATTGAAAAAGAGAGCTCCATTGTTATTTAGAAGATGCGTCGGGCGCAAATGCGTCTTTCACATTCATTGTACGTAAAGACGCTTTCATTTTTTTCCCCTTTCTTTTCAAGACGCGATGTGAAATGACCTACATTTCCCAAGTAGATGGTACGAGGAGACTCGCAATTTCTAGCAAGGCGTGAAATAATATCATCGAGATAAACAAATGATCTCCATTTCTACACTTCGTTTCCCATAAAAAACTAGAAAAAGATAGAAATATTACCGCTTATGAAAGTTGCTTAATATACGCGCCAAATAATTGTAAAATGCGCCTTCATAAAACGCATAAAATAAATGTTAGGTAAATTACACGCTCAATTCAATCGTGAATGTTCCAAGCGATTTCCGAATCGATTAAAGACTTTCCTTGAATGCAATTGAATATAATTTTGGCCCCCTACAAATGCGAGAAAGCGTCGTAAAAAAAGGGCTCGCCGTTGTCTCGATAATACGTTTTCGGGGACAAATGATGTTCTCCTAAAAAGGAACTTACAGATCCCACCTGGGCGGCATCTCAAAGCACTGCTCCCAGAAAAGCGTCCTCCTCGCAGGTCTGAGGCGGAGGGCGGAGGTGGATAAGGTTCTCGGAAAGCCACCCCCCGCGACGCCGATGCCCTCCGCCGCGAGGGAGGGCGAGCTCATTCCACCCTCGCACCTTTTTAAGCCACCGATCGTGACGCCCAGCTCGAGCGACCCCTCACCCCCGCTCGATCCCGACATCTCTATTCCGGCTTCTTATCCTCCAACATCTCGGGCTTGCAACTTTTCCGCCCCCGGATTATCGGCTCTCACTCTTCGTCAATCCTTCCAACATCCTCGCTCATCTGCTTGTTTTTTCAATTCGCAAACGCGTTGGTCTCGCATTTCTCGTATCGCTGGATTTTCCCAAGCACTTTTCGTACTTGGAAAAGGATTTTACATCGCGACCCGTCGTTTATTCGAACGATCGAAAGAACTGCAATACGTTGCGTAACGCGATCAATAGCCGGCCCCGCCAGTTCGGCGCTAATGAGATTATCGAAAATTCGGATTCAGCGAACGCGCACATACCGAGGTTTTAAGCGAGCGTGTTTAGCATGCGCCGCGAGAATTCTTAAGCAGTTCGATAAAGGATTTAGCGGGAAATTGACAGGCCGCAGTCGACTGACATTTTCATTATACCATTTACCCCAACGAATCCCAATTTTTTTCCGAATTCTCTCTTATCTCTCTTAAAAGGTGATCAAGTTCGGCTCATTTTTCATCCCCCGAGTTTTTTCCCTACAAAAACAAGGGATCGTAACAGCTTTCTTTCTCTCTTTTTTTTTCCCAACTATTCCGCTGCTTCAGCGAATCTCGTTTTCACGAATCGTGGATCGAAGCTTTGCGCTTCGTTTTATCTCGTCTCGAATTTTCATCCTCGTTATTTTTTCCCGCGAAATGTGCTCCGGCGAGAGAGCACAAATCATCCTCGAATACCGCACTGACCCAAAAACGTCCTCGCAATGTGCGCGCGCGATAACGCCGGGCCTAACTTGGCAAAGTTGCAAACTTCACGCAACACGGTACACGGCCTATTCATCTTTACAAGTGAAGCGAGAGTAAATTCATTACGGCTTACTCCTCTGGTTAACTGGGCCAAGGGCCGAGTATCTGGCCACCGGGCACTTATCTAAATGATTTTAATTGGCTTATCGGCGAAAAATCTGTCACACTCCCATTTATTCCCAGCCCGAAATTCTTCGCAATGGCTAAAACGTCGTTGTTCGTGTTCGACCGCATTCCGCGGTGACTCAAGGATGACTATTCTCGTTTTATCGAAAGCTCCAAGGGCCATTGACACACTGGCATTGAGGCTTCATTCTTTCTACCGCTTTGACGTCACGCAAACTTTCTTGCGATTCCCTTGCATCGCGCGCTCCGCTAGAATTCGATACAGTTTTAATAATGTAAAGATTTCGTATCGTCTCGGAATGCATAATCGAGGTTGAAAATTATTCTTTGGAATAGATTCTTCGCTGAATTATCAACGAAACAAGCCGGGACAAAATGCCGGGTAAACACGAGACAAATTGCGACGGATAGTATCGATTAATTTGCGATATACGGAGCAAACTGGGTTTCCCTGCGCGGTATTATATTCGGAATTGTTATTCAAGGGCCGTGTCTATTCTCAAAGCAGCTCCCGATCGATCGCGCCAAGTATAGACCGACTCTTTTCACGTCTGCCCTTTCGCTGGATCATTGGCAACGTGTTGCCCGTCGAAATCCCTCGCGATTTGCATTCGCGAGATAAGATCGCGCACGAGACGCTGAGCAAAAGAAATCGATTGCGCCGCCGACTCTTTCCCATCTTTTCGGAGAAAAGTTTTCCGTTTCGTTTGACGTAACCTCATTTTTTGTTTCGCCTCGCCAGAAATTACACACGATAATGCTTCCGGAACGCTATTTTTATCTCCGGGTTTTCGGCGCGTAAATGAATTTGATGCTGCGAGAGCACATAAATGAAGCACGGAAACGCGAGCTCACGTGTTCGAGTTCTGAACTTTCGAGATTATTTCGAAAAAGTTCTTGCCAACGTGCAAGCTTTTTTCTACATTTTACATCACGCTACTTTTCGCGACTTTTGCCCACATTTCGAACGAGAGCTGTTATTTTGTCGAAGGCTTGAAGAATTATACGAAAAATGAAATTGAAAATAAAGTGCATTGCGCAACGCTCGTTAAGGAAGCGTCGCATTTTCGCTGTCACGGTCGAAAGCTATAAACAGCGTCAAATCTGAATGCGACCAGGCCGGTGAATTACGCATCAACGTCACGACGCGTGGGAGTAACGACTCGTTGTAAATGCAAGCCTGCAAAGGTCGCGCGACGTACACACCGTGTAGCGACAGCACCAATTTCTCGTCCCTAAACGACATTATTTCCGTCAATGAATTTTCACGCAGCGAATGACCCTCGGAGGTCATAAAAGCGGTTCAATTTCATCATGAAAACGCGCTCCGAGAAATTACTTTTCCACTTGTTAGCCGCCGCTCGGAAAATTCTTAACCGTATCCAACTTCTTTCCTTTGATATTTCGTCAATGAGAAATAAGTGCTTGAAGGTTTCTTTAAATTGTATAACGAGGTACGCAAAGTTAGAGCGCGAGATGGAATAATAATTCCAATTACACGGTATTGATTTTTTTAAATTAACGAGCTTCGTAATTGAAACTTTCAGAGTATGTAAAAGACGGAATAATATGTGACTCTGGAGTATTTTCGTTCCAAATGTCAAATCTCGAGACAGGAATAAACGAGCGGTAAAAAAGAAGGGTAAAAACGCAAATGTAACCGACATTTTCCGTCGTAAACAACGTGATGTTCCAAGTTTCTGAGAAACGTGTGTCTATCGGGGACAACGTTGTGAATAGCATTAAAAATTAACATTTATAAAAGAAGACTGATATTTTTCTCGAGGAGAAATAATCCCAGAAACCACCTCGATCGTTATCGCGCGTAATCGCTTCCTTGTGTTTTGAATTATCTTTAAATACGCAATTGTCTCGATCAATCAAGATTTTTCAAATTTCATTTCACGTTGTCATCGATTTATCATGCGGAATAATTTGTTTCCTCTATACATTTCAAAAAGAATGTACTTGAAAAAAAAAGCCTCTGTCCCAAGTACGTTAACGTCTTTATTCGACGCGGCATTTTATCGTAGAACCTCAATGACGAACGTTTTTTACTAGAAAACGCATTTTTCCATTATTTTCCTATCGTAACTCGACACATGTCGCGCTTTTCACGGCTCGGCTTAATGACTTTTGCGTCGGCTTATTTAGTAGGCAGAAACAATTCGCGAATTTAATGAAAATTCGATCGCGCTCGGGACTTTGAACATTGATTTCGTCGTTTCTGACTTTGATTGAGTTCCAAATCAACAGCTGCCAAGATTATTTCCGAAGTTCAATCTTGAAAATGACCCACGTTCGAATTCGTTTCATTAGTGCCGGGAGCTTCGACGTTTCGGTTCCCAAATTTCTTTTATTAGACATTCGTTAGTGCCTCGAAACACTTTTCAACAACCCCACTAAAATGTTGCACTTTTTTCCTCCCCCTCTTTTCCGCTTCGACGAAGATTACCTCGAAATCCATACCTCTCGATAGCAAATATTGACTCGCATATTAATATACTCTCCGATGTATTTTATCTCAAACGGCCTGTCACTTTTCATGTAACATCGATACGATAACATTTACTGACTTTATCCAACATTTTTCGCGTTGTTCCAAAAAGATAACGAAAAAAGCGTTGAATAAACGGCGCAAAAAGTGTAACGTGTTACCGCAAATGCGAAATTCGAGACCAACGCGCGTGAACGCTACGCGTCCGGGTAAATCATATGTAATCGTCGCCGAATTCGCACAATCACGCACAGTCGTGCACGGCACATTCGTGATACTTGACAGCCGTCACGAGGCTCGCGTTCGTTCAACCATCGCTGTTAATTATTGGCGTCACTCTGACGCGCGAGCACTGCCCTCGAACCCTTTTTTCCCGTCGCGAGGGTTGCGAGAATACACGCGTCGAACGCGGGAAAAGTACTTTCCTCGCGTTTCTTCACTCGGGATCGGCGCGACGATTTTTCTAGGGTTGCTCGATCACGTACCCCATCGGCGCATCGTTGTTTAGCGTAGTACCGAACTGATCGGAGTGTTCTACTTTCCCGAGGATTTTAAAGAGTGGGAGAAACGCTATTTGCGCGGGAAGCCTGCGCAACACCAGTGCGCACATGCAACGAGAAAAACGCGAGCTTCATCTCCACACGAGATTTACGAAAAACAGGCTTTCCACGATTCCTTCTCGAATCGATCGACAAATCCATCGGTATTCGGAAATTTTATTCAAGTGCTCGGCGCATCAATTCGCTGGGTCGCTTATGAATGAAAATCTCAATTACGTCTCTGCTTTTCATGTCTTTCAATGGCTTTTTCGGCCTTCGGATTGCGCGTCAAGGAGAACACCGTTTCTGCGATAAGATGCAAAAACTTGTGTCTCTTATCTTTGCATTATTTTCTGCTTTCCACTATATTACGTAACGCTTCGTGCGATTTTCACCTGGGAAATAAAAATTCGATCGACGACGAATCTTCTGCAAATATTGATCCAGTTTTATATTACATTTTCGCGAAAAATACTGCATTCGTTTCTAATGTTATTATCGCGTTCTGTGGAAAGCAAAAAAATTGTTGAAGCATCGCGAATGGCGCTTCAATTTTCACGCTCCACGCGAGGTTTTTTTCGTTCGTTTAAATAACAATCGCAATTTCAATAACGCTGAAAAAAGACGGAATTGAATGAAACTTTGGACTCTTTTGGATTCAATCAACCTCCATTCATTTAGCAATCACAATCATCGCTCGAATCGTATTTGGCTCGCGAACAAATTACTATAATGTCGCGTCAAAGTAGGAACGTGTGCTCGCGAAAATTCCGAGTTCCGCGAAAAGTTAAGTTCGTAAAAGCGGCTGAATGCAGTTCATTAACGCGGAATCGCACGGTATGATTTTGTAATGATGCGTGCAAATGAAGACCCGCGTGACATTTCACACGCAGACAAGTTTCGCTCGCCGCGAATAAAGCAGACCGGTTTATTTTGGGGAGAAACGACACTGCACTGCCTGACATTTATCGGCATTCTCGAAGGTGCATTGCATAATTCGAAGCGCAATTCACTTTTTCCTCGTCCAACAAATGCCGGCTTCGTCGCGTGAACATTTTCATCCATTTCTGTTTTCGTCATTCACCGCCGAGCAAGTTTCACGACGTCGAAAATTTGTTTCAGATTTATTATAATGCCAAAACCGCCGGTATTCGATCGGCGAAATCATCAATTAACTTGACAACGAGTGGGCTGGATGACGCGTTGCTAAAAACATTGTAATTTATGGGAACGTCGATTCATCAGCGAAACATTCCTTGGGATGATCGAAATCACGGGATTTCGGCTTGTTTTTCGTCGGGTTTTCGAGATAAAAAAGGAGACGATAACACCCAGCAAACACACAAACGAACATTTTCATCTTGCTAAGTGCGAAGCGTTTTTTCTCGGTTCATGCGTGCACGCGTGTAAGTGAAATTAGTGCGTCAACTCTCAATACTTCGATCCTCGATCACGAAATGTTATCTTCCAAAAAATTTCCCGAGACGAGTTCGACGAAAGGGAGAGACAAAACAGGGACGAAAATGTAAAAAACGCTCGCTCTGGACTGACGATACAACGCCGATAATTCGAAAAACGTGACTGGCGAACTTACCTGAACTGATCGCTAAATATCCTGAAAATAAAATTCCACTTTTATTCGTAAACCCTTTTTTCATTAATGATAAGGCATGCTTTTAGCGGTACGTCCGAAATCGAGACTTCCCGAAGATTCGCAGTTTTCGAATGTAAAATCATCCGCGGATGAACGCGGAGGAAAAAGATAAGATCGGAATTAATCGCGGGGGTGACGTCACGCGCTTAACGAAACGATCGAGTTGGCTAATTATATTCGAAATTAAAGTTCATGAGTTAGTAATGTTTGTACGCGTAATGGCACGAGACAGTGTTTCGTATCTATTAACATACCGACTGATTAATATTGCAATCGTGAGTGAATTAATTATTCCATTATTGTGGGCTCATCTCCATTTGAATGATTATGCGTATTTGTCTATTCGACCGCGTGCTGAAGCTAAAGCTGGCATCGACACGTGACTACTGATGCTGCTAAGAATTACAAAACCGCGAGAACCGATACGAACATGTAAAAAAAATTCCGACCCTTTCAATTTTATTTACACTTCGGATTCAATCGTGAAATTTTACATTCGAGAACTGTTTTTCCCTTTGATCATTTCATTTTTATATTCGAACATCGAAATTGAAAGAGCATTTACAATCGAAAAATGAAAAGAGTGTGAGCGAAAATTCGTAGAGGCCTACAAGCTCTAGTTTTCTACCTAAAAATCTCCGGTTCTTCGATCGAAAACGCAGTGCACTTGGGCATTGTATTTCGATCGAACTTTTGGAAGAATCCATGCTTTTTGAAGAATCGGGGGAAGAAAGGAACGAGTAAAATATAAGAGAGAGAAAAATGTAAGTGGTTAATTTTGAGAGCAATTGTGGTGAGGGGTGTTAATAGGTTTCGTGAGCAGAGAATCTAGAGAAGACATAGTAAAAAATCGAGTACATACGATCGCTCGACGGGCGGCTCTGATTCTTTGAACCTGCAACCCAAGGATCATTTGTATCAAAGTAATGCCACCCCGAATCCACTACCAAACCGAAATAAAAAATACAAACATGTAAGAAAAGCATTTTTCCACTCTAACAGCGACCGTTTTCCAACTCGACATTCGATTCCTGCGCAGGGTCAGCACAAAAACCAGAAAAATTGTCAGTTTTCCGACTTTTCCGGGGCGTGTGAAAACCCTGCGCACGACTCGTCTACAACAATTCGAACAATGCTCTATAAAAACCAAAAAAAGGCTTCGGGTTTCAGCATTATTCGTGAATAAAACACGATTTTCCATGCATTTTCACGGTGATTCGTAGCTACTTTTCGATTTTTACGCTCTAAACTTCAATTTTCCAGCTCGCGACTTTTTCTCGTTAAATTTGACATGAAACGTTGAAAGCCTCTCTTTCGTTTCGACGTTTTACACCGGAGCCGTTTCATGTATCAAAAATGAATCCTTTGAAACAAAAGTCGCGTGAAACTGTGTTTGTTTCCTTTTAAATTCCAGCTGTGAACGAAGCGCGAAAAATAAAAAGTCCCTTTGTTTCGGCGCAAAGGAAAGCGGGCTCGGATTATTCCTAAGATTTTCAAGCAATATCGCGATATTTCCGTTCGAACTAACTACAAGGCCGATGTAAAGGTAGATTGCCGTGACGTCACGTGACCGTGGCTACCCGGCAAAAAAAGTTTATTTACATCGCATTCGGTTCGGAATTTTTTACCCAAATTCGAGTTTTCTTTTTGTAAATAATTTTTATTCGAGTGGACCTGATTCCCCTCAAAATCTCAGGGCTAAAATCTAATGCAATAAAAAAAATTTACAAAAAAAAAAATTAACTTATTTTTTTTTTAAATTCATCAACTTGCAATTATTTATTTGCTACATTTTCGCGATACTGCTTTTATCGACGTCTCTGTTTTACCTGAGAAACTGTAGACGGCGCCACGTGGAAAAATAATCCCGGAAAAGTGCGCAGGATTGAATTAAATTGATACCAGCGACTGGAAAGCGCGGGTTTTTCATTACCGACCGTCGAAAAGCACGAAATTACAATGGTAATACTCGGAGCGCGTTTTTCAAACTGTCGGTAAAAACTTGAGCCGAAATAAACGTTCTCGTCTTCGACAATCGGGACCACAAATAAGACGTTGATTCACACTTTCTCACAAAGTTTCTAAACTTTACCAAAACCTTTTCGCACTACAAAAAATTTTTTTATCTAATTTTAAGTGCTTTAATTTATTTAAAAAACATAAACTATGCCTATAAGGGTGAGTATTGCTATGTGCTAATTTTAATACACACGAACATGGATAAATTGTTCATTCAACGTGAAAATAATCAGATTGCAATAACATAATTTCAAAATTAAAAATTCGAGTGATTTTGCAAATTTAAGGGAACCCATCAGGAAAATAGATAAAATCCTTATCGTTCCAAAAAACAGTCATCACTTACAAAGATTTAAAAAAAAAATTTTTTTACCATTTTTGAGACGAAAAAACACAAAACATGGGTATTTTCAAAATTTTAACGAGAGCCCATTTTTTAGTGGATTGAGTTCCCGATTTTTTCCCAGCTTCTTGGACGAGTCAAGAAGATATTGACCTGTTGGATTTTTGAAATTTATTTTTCAATTCTTAGTAACGAATTTTCCCGTTTTTTCTCTCGAAAAAACGCTATTCACAACTTCAAAAATTCATAACTTTAGTTAAAACCAAAAAATCAAAAATTCAACTCGTCAGTATCTTTCTCAGACATTCAAAAACTCGTGATTAAATCGAGAAGCCAATTCAGGAATAAATGAGATCCCAATAATTTTTCGAGTGCTGAAAAACAAAAAAAAATTGGCAAGATATTTGAGTTTTAAGATATCAATTTTTCAATTCAAAATAACAACTTTTGCACGCACTATTTTGTATTGTTTATAACAATAAAAAAACCACGAATGAATTTCTTCTTCAAAAATCATCATTTTCGATCGAAGGGTGCCCTTAATCAATAATTAATTGACTCGCTGTTGCAAAGTTCATAAAAATGCATAAAAATAAGAAGTTCATAAGTTCATGAAAATTTAATTTTTATCGATTTATATTATCAATAAAATAAATATTTTCATTTTCATTAAATTAAATTCAATAATCATGTTTCTCGCCGTTGAATGACAATATTCGAAATAAAAATTTAAGAAAATGAACATCTCGAACGTACCGTTCACTGGCGATGGAGCTGTTTCGGGACATTGACTTCGGTGACATTTCGAAATCACTATCGCTTCTGTAAAGAAAACTCTCCCTCCGTTGGGGGAGGTTTTGAAGGACCAGGCCGGCGCTGGGAGACGCACCGCCACCCCCACCGGCGCCACTGTCCAACGTCGAAGCCCCATTTTCGACGTCAAAGCTGAAATTACAAAAAAAGAAGCACCTCAATCACCCGATTTCTTTCAATCCTCGATTACCTAACCACCTCGACAAATTTGGCCACTCCCGCCACCGCGCATTTACGACGCATTTGGGAGCTCAAAATATGACCGAAATGTCACTTTTATCCGCTCCTCAATTAACGTCGAATTAACTGCGCTCAAATATATCTCGCTACCACGGAACTTGGCAAGTTTTCAAACAAAAACTGCCATTTCCCCTTCAAATATGTTGCAATTCATCGGGTGTAAAATGAGTTTGTTTTCGAAACTTTCTGCATGTTCGCGCGGAACGTTAACAACTCGTAATAAAACGAGAGCAATTGATCGCGTGTAATCGCCTCTTGGATTGTGCGATCGTCAACGAAGTACGAGGAGTTTGTCAACGGCGAGGATTGTAAACCTTTCGAGTACCTCGCATTCCAAATAAACTTCAACGCGAAAGAAAAACGTTCGATTTGAGATGAAGCATAAAATCATCGAATCTTTCGACGAGGCTTTTACACGCAACGACCGAATGGACAGCACGATCGTTCCATATTATATAAGACGCGATTAATGCCATAACCTTGCCATTCAGAATTTAATTGTTGACAAGAACGTGGGTGAACACTGCATACGACACGCGAGTAATTGCTAAATGTATTCAACAATCGAGAAGCGCAGATACCGAGCAAAGTGTTACGCAGCGTGTCACTTGACCGTACCATGGAATCAATAATTCCATGTCTCACGAGGAACGAGGCATTTTTTACCCCGCGCGATTTGCAGCTCGAAGGCATTAAGGTAATTGCGAAATTATCCTCGAACGAGCTTGATCAATGACTCTATTGTTGGGCGAAATGTTCGATAAAGTTTCGCGAGGGATGCGATCTTAGAGCAACGAGCAACTCGAGCGCCGCGTTTCAAAATTAGAATTTACGGAATTCTTCCGGCGCGTATCAAGTTCCCAACTATCGCTGCCGCGTAAGCTAATAACATTTAATTGATCGCGACGCATAATTTTCAATCTCGTTTATTCTCCTTTACGAAGACCGAGAATGAGAATTAACGCTCCCGTCGACTCGAAAATGGATGTTTTATGGTTTTTTGAATGCCATGAATGCTGTAATTAAGAGCATCGTGCCTTCACTTTTCCAATTAAACCAAGAGCGAAGAACATAAACTTGGAGGGAATCGATTTTTCCCTCTTCATTAATTTTTTACCGTGATAACAAGAAATGTTACTTTAACACAGTTTCAGTAATTAATTTTTCTCCGCGTAAAAAAGATGGCCTGCCCTGCGGCTGCTTTTTGTAACTCGTTTAACACAAAAATCATTTTTACGAGACGCTTTTCCCGCGTTTCCGTACGTAATGACGCGCTTGGCTCGCTCGCGTGTTTCGAAAAATGACGCGAAAATGAAGAGACATGTAAAAATATCGGATAAACTTACGGGACGGTTACGTAAACGAGATTGGGTTGGATTTTCCTGCGTGACAATGTCGACACGCATCCGCTGTGTCTCCTGAACGATGTTATCGGTAGCGTCACTCTCATCGTGCCCGAATCCCTACGCGCGAATTTCGTCGAAACGCTGTTCGACATCAAAATTGCGTACTCATTCATTGCATTTAATCGGCATGCAAATCGGCTCGTGACTCACTCTCGCTGCACTTGGTCGCTTTTCAAATTTTCTCGAATCTTCACGTTATATTTATCGTCTCTGCAATTATTACGTAAACGTAAAGATTTGGAATAATTATCGATCGAATGGATATTACGTGATTGACAAAATAATGCGTTTCTTTTTTCCTCGTACAGACTCTAGCGTGAGTTGTTCATCATTTACGCGTCGAGTACTCAATTTTTTAATAGTGCAAAGCTTATGGACGTTGAAAAGTTTCATTGCAGGCGAACCGAGCGAAGGTTTCGTGTATTATTTATGAAGATTATCGTGGTAAAGTGGTACTGGAAAATTATATTTATCACTGCTCGACACACAAAAAAAGCCGAATCAATTGAAATAATTCGCACCCATGTTTCTTTGCCGGAGTAAT
This sequence comes from Zelostemma sp. ZL-2020, assembly GCA_022816865.1. NCBI lineage: Eukaryota > Metazoa > Arthropoda > Insecta > Hymenoptera > Platygastridae > Zelostemma > Zelostemma sp. ZL-2020. Next base: position 15,802 of record JABFQM010000271.1, on the reverse strand, counting down.
TTTTTTATAAACTTTATTTATGAATTCTTTTGATTGCTCGCGAAGGCAAACGCGACATTTATTATGTTTTTAATTTTGATGATAGAACAGTTTAATAAGCAATTACGAGACATCGAAACGTCATAATTAATCCCGTCATTATCCTTTTATCTACATTTTTCGTGCGAGTTACATCGATCATTGTCTCGTATCATCGAAACGTCATTCGAGATAAAACGCGATGAGTGCATTAATTAGCCGTGCATTACAGCATAACAACGTTAAAAAGTACGCGTGTTAGTAGACTAAAAGCCCCGATCCACCAAAATTGCGCAATCTTTTTCATTTAAAAACAAAATAAACACGCAGGCATAACTTTGTAATAATCGCAAGTTCTGTTTTTTCAAGATTCCAGCCATTCACATAATTATAAACCAATAATTAATCGCCAATATTGATCATCGGCGGAACAAACACGATCGACTTATTTTTAATCGTCAGAATTTGATTCATGCTCGCGATTCACTTTCCAACATTTTACCAACTTTTCCAGCGTTTGTTCGAATCGTACTAGACAAATAATTCACGGGGTCACGGGATTAGCACTTTGGGAAGACGCACTTTCAGTGTATCATTTCTGCGTGAACCGAAAATGATGGCAGGAATGACTCGAGTGTGATGTTCATCTGTCGCGTACCGGCTGGGAACTGAGTCTCACCATGCAGCCGACTGTTGCTTATGCGTGTATATATTCCGTTTATCGAGCGTCATATATGCCGCACCAATGATGAGAAAATAGATTCAAACCGCGTTACGAAAGACCGAACCAACGGCCGGGATAAATATCCCGACGAAACATACATTCTTTCATATTCCGCAAATTTCATTAACGAAATTCCCGCATTTCCGAAACGCCGCGGCGATTCAAATGCAAATGTTATCAATGGTTATGTATTATATTCGAGATAAGAGCACATAAAGTTATGCAAACCTCTTTCAAGCTTCGAAGTAATTGCGAAAATATCTTTTTGTTTCCTTTCTTCCTTCAAAGCCGCGGTACAAACTCATCTTGGAATGCAAATCAGCCGAGACATTGGGAAATCTTTCAATCGCGTCAAATAATAATAACTCCTGATTAATGAAACGTCACATTCGATCAGCGTCATCGCGAAGTGAGTATCCAATTTTCCATTTTTCTTTAACCGGAAAAAAGCTGATTTCTATGATTAGTTATTTAGAGCGAGTTCTGTTTTAATAAAAAAAAGATGGATCGCGCTTTTCTTCGAATGCCTATTATCTCACGCAAAAGCACGTGGATAAAGTTCAAGGCGCTCGTAAGCAAAGCGTTAATGCTTGAAAAAGAAGTAATAATCGAGCAAATCTCGAGGGCGCGACTGCGGGGGCCTTAACCATGAAATTTTTTCTCCCATTCCGCTCGGGCCGAATTAGCGAACACGCGACTAAAACACTCGGCATCGATCGCCCGAGCGTTAGCGTGTCTTGAGGTTATTAGGGGTGTTTATCATCCGTGCTTTCTTCAAGGTCACTCGATCCATGTCAAGAACTTTTTCCTGCTCTTTCCGGAGGAGATACTAATATTTGAAAAGGATCGCGGAATTGGAAAGTTAATCAATTGGAAATGCATTTCTCATCGGCGACGAAGAGTCGAGAATTCGGCGACAAAAGGCGCCAAATTCGAATTTCCGTACTTGTTTTCATACATATATTTAAACCGTAACATTTATTTTATTGTTATGCATTGTTGAACCAATAAATTACGATTTTTATTGCACCTGTTGCGATGTCATTTGCCGAGATAACAAATATTATCTTGAGGTTTGACAGTCGATTTCGAGGTTACGATATTTCTTTAAAAACATATTGTCGTTTGATACATTTAAAGAACCAAGTTCTCGTGAATTCCCAACCCCATTAGTAAATTTTCTACGCCCCAGTAAAGTAAATTAATTAAAAAATACTAAAGCGCGTTGTAGATTCGAGATTGGATGAAAAAAACGAATAAAAAATGCACAAGACGGGAATTTATTACAGTGAAGAATATTCTTTTTCATTCTGAAAAGGGTTGGGGGGATGCTCTTCATGAATTTCGAGATACCGCGTTTAATAAAAGGCGAAGGCGATAATTCCACGTCAGCATATTGGACTTGCCATTCGAGCGGCTCGTAACGCGTGCTTTTCATAACAAAACCGAGAAGCGTCGAAGCAATAGCCTTACACCAGAGCTCACACAATGAACTAATAATAGGATTACGCTTTGATTAATAATTTGGGCGGCTAAACGAATGCGAGGAAGAAGTTCGTGCACCCGGCGAATCGATACTCTAAAGCCTCCGAGGCGACCTCTGCTCATTATTCCAAACTTGATTACCGGTTGATAATTACGTTCGATGCTAAATTCAATTTGTACGCTGATTTACTCTCCGACAAAAATGTTGCATCTAGTAAGCGAATTCTTGTTGAAAATTATCCGATTAATGTTTTTTCCGAGTTCGTGGCCTGTACAAATTGGTTAAATACTTGGGTAAAGAAAGGAAGCGTGAAAGGTCGAGAGAAGCAAAAGATTCGGGCGAGGCGTGATTGGAATTGGAGAAGCGTAATGAAAGAGAAGCAATCAAAAGAAGTGAAAAAAGGAGGGTTTACGAGAGATTACGCGAGGACCAAAAAAACCCGGGAAAAAGGGACTCAACGCGGTCATTTCTTCGAGACGCTTACGTAATTTCGTAACTTTGTTTTAAGTGTTTTAAACTTTGTAGACTCGAAGTGTAAATTGGCAATTTTTGAGTGAATTTTTTCACTCTTGCTAAATGAGTGAAAATCCACTCGAAACATATGTTACTATTTACGTAATATTTAAAAACAAGGTCAATAAAGACGATTTTTAACATCTTAATGATTAAGGGGTTACATGCAGTTGTAGTGGGCCAAAATTCAAGAATTTTTTTAATACTAGATTTAAAAAAGGGCGAGATACAGCAAATCTCCAAAATTTTTTTTTTTCGGTGCACACAATAACTTGTAAAAAACAAAAAAAATTCGGGAGATTTGCTGTATCTCGCCCTTTTTTCAATCTATTTCAACAAAAAAATTAAAATGTGTAGTTCGATACTTGTACTATTAAATGACATTTCGTTTTGTACTCAACTATGCATTTTAGGTAGAAAAAAAAATTTTTTAATTTGGCTCACTACAACTGTATGTACCCCCTTAAGCTATGCATCAAAAGCCACATTATAAAACCTTAAATTAATAACGAAAAAAGCGTACTTTATCAGTTTTTATAGTCTGCAAACTGCTCAATATTGACCGTTTGCGAAGCCCATAAAAATTGTTCAAACGAAACGAAATAGCTCGAAAGAAAGTGCGCAAAAACACGTGACGATATGACGCGAGTCGACTCGTGACGTCACTGTCTTATCATTAATTACCAATTCCGTGATTAAAGTCTTCAACGCAACGCCAAATTTTATTGCTTGTACATCGTGGACAGTTCATTAACCCTATTAAACCAAAATTCACCAAACATCAATATCCAAAAACCACAAATCGCGCCAAAAGTTCGCGCCAGTTCCGAAATTCGAAAACTCACCTTCTATTTCGCTCGATATAATATCGGCGCGAGTGTCTCCGCACACGGAAACGGCGTCGCTCGCAAATCGGCAAACCATGAACCGCATCTTTGGAATCAGGACGAATTTCATTCGTAAGGGACTTGACGCGCGAATCGCGCCGACCCTTAATCTCGATCTCGCTTTTTTTCGGTCGCATGAATGTCCAGAGAATAAAAGACAGAGCGATCATGCTTTATCGACATCGCACGTGCCGATTCTTATCAGCTTCGCACTTTGTCCGAACGACTTCTTCGATCAGTTCCGATTGGAAATTTTCTCCTTAATGGAATTGTTATCGATGTAATTCAACGTTTTTCAAATATTCCGCATTTGAATGGAAGACCTGTGACGGCTGGTAAGGCAGCGCGAAATATGAAAAAAAAAGAATCGAATGGAATCGCTTTTAGGTCGAGCTGTGACATTTTCCGTCAGCTATTATTACAGCGTCGCGACGACAGCGATGACTGCGGACACTGACGGCATTCAAAACACGATGAATAAGGCGTTGTTCGCATAAAATCCACGTCGGATCTTGTTTCGACGGAACAATCGTTTACTCGACGAAGCATATCGCGTTTAGCCGGACAATGGAAACGCAGACAATTATTTAAAAAGAGAAAACTGATGAATGAAATGAAGAATCCGACAAAAGAGTACCTCGGAATGCAAACGAGAAATCAACCGATGTAATTAACATTTTTTTACACGCTGTAATCTCTTATCAGTTCGCTCGTGTCATTAAATGTTGCCCGGTTTTGCATTTCTTTGCTCTTCTTCGAGAAATCACGTGCGCGTCACTTTCGACGATCTCCACATTTCCCGCGGCTAAATCTCGAGAAATATGTATCCCGTATCGATTTCACACTCGCGAACACGTCTTAACACATCTGCAGCGTCATTGCCCGGATTTCTAATTTTATCTTCGCCGAGTCCTCGTTTTACTGTTCCGGGCATCAACTTTTCGATGGTTTCTTGGTTCGTTATTGAATCGCGATGAGGAAACGTTGGTAAATGGGTTCCTTTGTGATTTCGCGCACGAGAAGATGATGGAATTTGTGGCGGGAAAGCCGGCAAAGTTTGGTGCTCGGGAAAAAAGCGAGCCGCACTCGTTCGCGTCCTTGCCACATCGTGACTGCGCACGGACGTTGGCGAGTGCGTCGTCGACTTTCCCGTGTTGATAATGCGATTGGCTGGTTTTTAACGCGCCGCTGCCTTAACGCTCACACGATCCTCGTGTAAAAAGGGAAAAAATTATGGGAAAAGCATCATCCATGCAAAGATTCGACTCGCACGCTGCATCTTTTTTCCCTCTCTCTGAAAGAGGGGAAATGCTCTCGATTCTTATCATTCTTGGAGTGCAATTTCACTCCGAAAAGTGGAGTTAGAGATTTTGTTTTCATTTATTTATTTTGGACCAATGAATATTGCATGTACCTTTTTTTGAATCACTAAAAAATTGTACGTCGCTTCGAAGTAACGAGTTAATTTTCATACCGTTAAAAAGAAGTTTCGCTGTTGAAAATTCAGCATTCATGAATAACTTGGAAGCGCGTCCAAGATGCTCATGCATTTTGTAATTCCAACTTGCTATTACGTACGTCACGATTTCATTTCGTCGTTTCGAAGGAGTTGGAAAGCATATTTTACGAATAGAAATGGAACAGATTTTTCTATTTTAACTTTAATGGAGTTTTGGAAAACACGATGTATTTGTGTTTAATATGAAACGCTGGAAAACCGTTCCAAGTTTGTTATATTTATAGTTTTTACGAAACCATCCAAATTTACATTTTAAATTCTAAAAAGTAACAAAGTTTATCTCGCGACTCGTTCTTATCGCACTTGGCAAAAGAATTCATTGAAATTGCTTTCTGGAATGTCACGTTTTTGTGTTTCGACGCCGGAATATTTTTATTTCTGAATTTTTGTCAAGAACAATATTGATTCGGTGGACGAAAATTGGAAACTCGAAGTATTTATTGATTAATAATTCAAGGTAATTTACCGACAGTTGCGAATTGAGAAATTTGACGCAGGTGCGGTATCTGAAATAAAGTCGTCGATAAAAAAGGTTCCTGCGAGTTGAACTTTCACGAATTGTTCTTAAAAAACAACATTTATTAAACTACGGAATTAAAATTCGATCTAATTTCTACCTTTTCGTTTTTCTCCGAGAGAAAAAGTTCGACTAAAATCGAAACATTTCGGAACATCGTTTAAAAATAATTCGAACAAGATTTCGATGCAGTCAATTTGCAAAATCAAATCATTTGTTTTCTTTTCTCCCTGTACAAACAAACTCGCATCAATGGAATATGTGTTTGACAATGAACGTGTTTAATTATAGTTTAATGACGGTATAATTATCATGCATGTTCTTAAATTATCGCGTCCTGTTTTCCATAATTTTGTTAACAAAATTAGACCAAGCAGACCATATTTCACCGCGATAAATTTACGTTCATTCCATATTCCATTTAACAACGGAAAAATGGAAAAATCGTCTCCCACTAAAAATCTCCCGACAGCAAAAAAATTCGAACCTAGAAAGAAGTGTTTGCAATGCGAAGAAATATTTAAAAAGCTGTATAAAATGTACCCAGACTCGAGCGGTTATGCATTCTTCGCAGTAAAGTTAAAGACAATGAGGAATGCACAATTTCTTAATCTAGAAAACGAGTACAAAACGAAAAGGCCGTAGATAAAAGTTCTCGAGTCTGGAAACTGCCTCGTGACACAAATTCATCTGGAAAGAAACGTCGGAATGTGCGCTAAATAATAAGTTTCCCCAAACATCCTTTTTCCAATCAAGAGATTCGATAAAAACCAAAAAACGATTCAAAATGTAAAAAAAGCGAACGATGTTTCGTTATTCCAAAATCAACTCCGGAACAGAACGTCATACATTGTTAATTGCGCCTCGGCAAAATGTCGAGTTCTAAAAAAACGATTCCCGAGTGCAAGGCCGAAAAAGCCGGCCCACTAAATTCCAGTTCAGTTGTTATCGCGTAAAGTTGTTATCGCGATAACGAGCTTTCCAGAGAGGGTACGGAAGCTCGTTCTCCTCGCTCTCAGCGGACCTAACGTCGCACATTTTGAGGGCATCAATGACGTCAAAGCTTGGGGGCGGAGGTTGTGGCGTTACGTCACTGGCCCAGGCCACGGCAGCCTCCACTGCCGCAACATCGATCAGTGCCAGACGCGAGAGACGGGGCTGTTTAGGGGGAGCAGCACGCTGGGAATTAAAGAGAAAGAGAGCAAGCAGAGAAAAAGGCAAAAGAAGTACACATCGCTAATGGCTTGCGTCTCCCGCTCCGATGATTGACTTCGAAATCGCTCGCCGATACTTTTTTCCAAGACTTTCTTTTTCGGATCGAGAATTTACGGAGACACTGGGTTATCAGGCTTTCCCACGAACTCGGATCATTACAACAGAGGCGTGGTGTTCCACGGAGGTCACGGACCTCGCGACGCGTCCGTGTTTTATTAATTCCGCTCGCCCAAGAAAAACTCGTTTTTACCATACTCGCGATCGATTTCCGCCTCTCCACGTTTCGATTAATTTTCATAACGAAATGTACGATTGCACTCGGATGACACGCTTTTAAATGATGCTTGGCATTAATTCTACCGAGGAAGGAGCAAATTTAATCTCTGGTCTTATAGAAATTCAATAGCGCCGTCTCATTGGTCATACATTCCAATAAGTCCGCGATAGTTTATTCGCGGAATGGATTCACCGACGATGCGCTACTCGAAGAATCGGGTCGACGACTCTGATTACGAAGATGAAAGAGCGATAGCTCGTTTGAGAGACAAAAATTAATTTGCGCTGATTTCCACACTTCTCGGGAAGAAATAATGCATCAAGATTTGTACGAGTCGGTTTTGTTTTCATCGCACCGAGGCGATTTTCTATTCCGCTCGCGTCGGTTACGTGCTCGTCGTGTGACGAAGACAAACACGTTAATACTAATCTGAGCGCGTTTACCTCGCGTGCCACTGAAATTCTTGTAACGCATCGCTATCAAGTAGCTATTATTCGAACGCTCGTAGACTTTGGAAAGAGAAAGAGAAAAAGCGACGATTATCAATGCAAATTACTCCTGATGCATTTTAATCCGTGATTATTGTACTCGTTATTCGGACTATAAATTAATTAAATTACTCAACGGATTAAGTTTTTGTGAGGCTTGATTAATTGCCAATTTCCAATCGTTTCATCAACACAAACAGTTGTAACGAACGAGAATTACGCGATTATGCAATCCGAACGCGGAATCAATAAATTTGCGGAAAAAACTTAATTGGGTCATCATTGCCGACGTTTTGTCAATTTTACTTTTAAAAAATGATTCGGGAATCGCTTGAATCACGAAATGTGTCTTCGAAGTGAAGCCAAGTCAATAATACTCGAAGTTGAGATGTCAAACTTGTTCGAATTCTCCGACTCAACCATTCCCGTGCTCCATATTCTCAAAATTTCATCGCATTATTACAAGGGAAGAAATTCCATCAGCTCTAAAAGAATTTTTTCCCATTCCTCCCGAACGTTATCGGAGATTCGAAGGCGACTTTCGGCAGTAACAAATGCTGCAAAAGAGACGCGTCGCGTTTACACTTTCTCTTCGAAAGCACTTTGGCGCGGATAATTATTGCGTAGTTTAAAAATATATTTCATCGATGCGGCAATTCTTTTAAAGATGGGGATCTAATGAAGCGAATGCACGGAGTTCCCGAGCAAAAACATACGAAGGACGCAAAATAGGGGAAAAACATCTCGTTTGCATCCGGTTCCGTAATGTCAAGTGTATAAATAATATAAAAACGCCAAGAACAGTCCCGATAAAAAGTAAAAAATGCCCCATCGAAATAAGGGACGCGAACTCCATTATTAAATTCCGAAATCACTCAGTCGTACCTTTTTATTTCTCCCGTTGTCACAGGCGCGTAATGTATCTCTTATCAGAGCCTTTGCAACGAGAGTAACCTCGCAGTGACAATTTCTAAAGTATAGTCTCGCTTGTAGAAGCGCTTTGATTACGTGATCTAATTACAGCTTGAGTGGATCGCCTATCGTTGCAGACTTGACGCGAAAAATCAGTAAACCGTTCTCGATTCATTTTCCATGCGAGAAACTCGAACACAATTACCCGAAAATTGCGTTCGTGATGTCCAAAGGTAATTGATTTCGAGGTAAAAAGAGAAAATGCTAAAAGGCCAAGATGGCTTAAGATAAGGCAAACTGAAGCCTCGCTATCTCTCCTTACGAAGCAAGAAACCGCATAGAAAATATGCGTGAGGTAGTCTTGTTATAGAGCGCGAGAACCTTGAACTTTAAAGTTCTTTCCGAGTCACGAAATACGGACCTATTTTCGACGCGCAAAAACTGCATTTACAATTAATTGCGTGCGGAAAAAACGTCCATTACCGCCTCCACTGACAAATATGTCGCTCCGACGTCACTGCGGTTAATGCGATGCAGGAATTCGTTATTTCAAGCCGCGATGAAAAATTGCCCCGGGTGTATTTTTAAAAGTAATCCGAGCCCTAAACGGCAACAAAAATACACCTTCAAGGATCAAAAAACCTTGGCTAAAGTGGAAAACTATGTACACATATACGTTTATCTTTAGGAAGAAGCACTGACCAGCTCAAGGGATGAACACGTGGACCGCAAGGGCAGCATCCGCTAAACGAGCGTTTCCGCCTGCGTGCGCACCAATCCTGGCCCATGTTATCACATACTTCCTATACTTCTTTCGCGGTTTTTCTTCAAGCGGCTACGCTCGCAAGGGCAGTGAAGGAATTCCCGCGCTTGTAACCGGAAAAAGCCCTGAGCGAATGAAACATATATTCGAGCATTTCGTGCTTTTCATCGACCACCGACACGCTAAAAAGCTCGCTAAAATAATCTCCCGATCCGGCAATTTCTCCAAGAAAATCGCGATCGGAATGAACACTTTCCAGTAGCGCCACGGAATTAAATTCCCGAAACGAATTGACGGCCGCGCGGAGCTTTTTTCTCCCTATCGCTCTCTCGCGTCTCGTAATCTTCTTCGCCGCTCCTCCTCTTATTCCCCATCACGCTTTTAGTCGCGCTAATATCCTTTAACGTTCCACCTTTACGTTCCTTCGCATGATCTGGAGTTTCGAAGGATTCCAAAGCATCGAGTTCCGAAATTCATCGGTGAAACGAGGATGCTTCTTCTCGTCGAAATCACCCCCCGTCGAGTAGAACGAGGGCACTCCGGAGCGACATTTTTCCATTAGCTCGTGCTCCCTTTCCCGAGTGCAATGGCCCATTGTTCTCCGAGAACTCTCGCGCCAATAGGAATCCTTCCGAAATCGCGTCATTTCCGGGATACGACTTTATCCCATGCTCGATCCGAAACACGTCACTTGCGCACTTTGAAAAGCCCTTCGTTCGCCTTTTCAACGGCGTCCGATTTAAAGCATGCCGCTCGCGTAACCGTACCGGCGTGTTTACTTGTCACTGCTTCGGGCCATTCACCGGTTTCTCGGATCGTTCATTGAAGGATTGGCAGCGGCAGCGATTAATGTCTTTACCGAAGTCGAAGGCTTTCGTGATCCGTGGGGAAAAGGGCCAGGGCGGGTCTTCGGCGACGAGAATCAGGCTCGCGTCTTCACTGTTCGTCGCCGCCGTCACCGCCGACGCGGTTGCTGCTGCTGCTCTGCTTCTGCTGCTGCTGCTGTTAGCACGGCGCAAACTTCGTCCGCTTTTGCCAGCGTATACGAGAGAGCGGAGAGCGTAAACGCGGAGAGAGACGCGCAGAACTCGTGCTGGCTCTATCGACGCGAGCGCCCCTCTGTAGTCTTATATACGGGGTGATCAGTTCGAGTAGTAACCCTCGGCGTCAGCGAATTTTTCCGGAAGGGATGATCACGGGGAACAAGGGAAGAACTGAAAAGTTTCACTTCCTGGACATTTTTTGTTGAGCTTACAATTTTGTAAGCACTGCAATGACCTTCGGATTTTACCAATGACCCTTGAGATGCTCCTTCGTGTTTTAATTTAGAAAAACGCGGTTTTAATTAACTAAAATTCACATGGTTTGTTTTTAACGCGGCTGTGATACGAGCCAATGACAGCAACGACGGCGGCCATTGAGCGATCGATTTGCCTCAACTGTTGTCGCGCAGATTTTCAAATCTTTCGAATTTTCGTATTTTGAACAAAAATATCCGAAATCTTTGACTCAAAGTTCAAGGAACATTCTAATCGTACAGAATAAAAATGTTTGCTCGGAATGAATTCTCCTTTCATTGAAAATGTATAAGTTGGTCAGGCACGGACATGGATTCTTCATTATTCCGCTATTCATACATGAAAAATGAGAAGAAACCTAAGAGGATAGTGCCGGCAAAAACCGGGATAAGCATCTTTTTGTACTCGCGTTGTTGATTAGTTTTCAAAGTACGCTCGATGGGAAAAAGTATAAATGAGAGTCGCATCATAAAGTACGTTTTTGTAAAAACGGAAAGCGATCGACGTACGTAATCCCCCTTGTGACAAATAAAAAGAACTCGCGTCGCCACGAGATAAATATTTTTCCAAGGGAATCTTTGAGAAAAACATTCATTTTTCTGTCTAAAAACAGCCCGAATTTGAGACACGTGATTCCAATATTGTTAACTCGAGTTGCGAATGCATGACAAATTACAGAGCTTCGTAATTATCGTATAATGACGCAGAAGAGGCAGAGGAAAAAATTGCCACGGGAAATAATAAGAGGACGGAGGGGATCGATGCGAGATCTTGGCGAATGGAAAGTGTCGAGTCAGTTATAATGTAATAAACTAGTTCCAGGGCCTCGAGGACGAGCAAATTTTTTTATGTAATCGCTTCATTTTCCAACTTTTTCCTATTTTTTCTTATCTAGATCGATCCTGGATTTCATCACGAATTATCATATTTTTTTACCTTCGAAGCGGGGTAAACACGTCGATAAGCCCCGGAGTTTGATTTCGTGTAAAACGCGATTTACATCTGGGATAAACAACAATATTTATGGAGCAAATAGGGAAAAAGCGATCTGTTGACTCGTTTAAATCATGCATCGCTTTCCAACCTTGTTTTCACTCGGGAGCTTTTTGATTCGCGGCCGAAACAAATCGAGATAAGCCGGAACTTTCGAGGCTATTTTTATTTCCGAATTTCGTCGTTTGCAAAAATAAACACTTGCAAATAAATCCATGAACCCCAAAAACATAATAATTTTCAAAAATTCGTTCTTACGAAGTAACATTTCGCTCGTAATTTTCCATTTTTCTTCGCGGCTCATCCTATTCTTTGATTTACGAAATCTTTTGCTGTGCAAAAACATTGAGATGTCACTTCGGAACGTGCACGCTGACGTCACAATCGCGTGGCGTTTTCAAGCACGAGACAGTATTCGAATTTTCCTCGACTTCCAATTAATTACTGCTACTCGTGCACACATTGTCCGCTCCTTTTTTCAACATTCCATTGTTACGTAGTTTTTGCCGTACTTTCGAACAAAAGAACAACACAATTTCAGTGTGCGAATGCGCCTATTGCGAGCTTGTTCTTGTACGAGTGACGTGATGCATATTGAGCTCTTATCGCGTTACTCAATCAATCTAACTGGGCGACATTGCTGAATTGTGCAACAAACAATTTTCATTATTCACGTCGAAAAGCGCGATAAATTCTCATCTAAATATTGCTCCCGGTAAACTCCGTCTAAAAATAACAAATCGTCATCAAGGTTTGGCCAGATAAACACAATCCGCTGCAAAAAGAAGCCAAAACTGTGACCATTTTCACGCATCCCGAGCTCAAATGTTGGACCTCGGCAAATTAAACCAAATATTTTCACAAGAAAATCAACAAGATCCTAAATCCGAGTCTTTCGTTTGTGATTTGTTCGATTTGCCGGTCGGGAATTGAATCTTGGAAACATTCTGTGCGCAGGTAAAACGCTGGCATCGATCAATAAAGAAGAACAAGTGCGCACATTCCGGTTCCTCGTAACAGTCGAAACTCCTTTAATCGAGGTGCAATTACGCATCGCGGGCAAAATATCGCCCGAGACTTCACTCGTTCCTTTGCCGGCTGACGATATTTTTCGATTGAAGCCAAGCGCGGCTTCCAAACCCAAGCTGAAATTTACCGACCGCGGATATCTCCTCTAGTTCAGTTAGTTTCGGAGAGTTTGAACCGAACGCGATGACGTCAACGAGGAAACGAACGATCAATAAATTCGCTTCTGCATAAACAAATTCATTTTTTACAGAAATTATTAGGGACTTCCATGGAATCTTTTAGCATTAAATTTGGGTTCGAGAAAGAATTAATCTCGAAGTCTTCGATACTCTAATTAAATTCCCGGGACATTTGTATTAAATTCGGAAACAAAGCAACCCTGATTTAATCGAGTGTCATCGAAAGTACCAGAGTTCAGCACATCAAAGGAACTTAAAAATTGAGTGGTCTGTTTCATGGTTCGCGAATTTATCAAGTCAATGAATGCGCCATGGAAATGCTTTGATTTTCTACTTGGAAAAGTAGCAACTATCGAGCTCAATGGAAAAGGGACGAGTTCAGCAACAGCAGCAATTTGAATGCGCTACGACAAAGCTCACCTTTGCAGTACGCACCCCCTTTGGAAACTTCGAATTGCCGAGCTCGGCATTATGCTTCAGCCGCACACAGCGACATTTGCGACATTGATATTTGCCCAAGTTATTGACTCAATTGTCCTTCACTGTACGAATCAGAAACCCGTAAAATTTTACATCGAATAACCACTGACATAGCATTCCCAAGAAACAAACAAAGCCGTTAAATTGTTATCGATTCCATAAAAAATGCATAGATGTTTTTTCGCGTCGAAGAAAAGCCAGGTGTTGGAAACACGGACGCGAATGTAATAATAACACTCGTTCTTGTCGAGCTGCAAAAGTTTCGCATCTGCAATAAACACTGGCGAAAAGAAGCCAGCGAGAAATGAGCCCAACCGCATTTTTCCCCGTTCTCCAAAAATAGACGGGGACCGCTGCAAAATTAGCATGGGATTTATGGGAATCGGAGAGTGAGAAATTGGGTAGAAAGCTTTTTGCGCGTGCGGTGAAAGCGCAATGCACCCGATACTCGGCATTCGCTCGAATTAACGACGGAATATAAGTTATTGACTCGAAGAGGACGCATAAATCATTACCCTGCATCGTTCATAATTAATTCATAAGTTCCGCTCAAGTTTGCATATGACGCATATCACGGGATTTATTACACCGACGCAAAACGGAACAAATCGATTACCGTTTAGAAGCATTATTTCGCGTTCACTTTTACCTTCGTCCCAACACGGGACATAAATTACAATCCAACTTTTCAAATCGCCGAATAAGCTTGTTGAAATTGCGTGTAAAACTTTGATACTTTAAGCGTGTTCGAGTTACTTCGAGCATCATAAAATGAATGAAATTGCCAACGAAGAATTTCGGTAGAAATAATTTATTGTTCAGAGTGATTTTCTCGTCGGCGAACTTTCGACGTCTTATTAATTAGCGCGATTAATAATCTCGCGGAAAATTCGCGATTCCGAGGTTTCAGTCTGCGCGTGTTCTCTTTCCTCGGCGGATTTTAATCGAGTTGGGAATTATCCGAATGAAACAAAGCGTCGTGTCTACAACTACTTCCGATCCGTACTTGCACTTCCATTTGACAGCTTGTCACTATTTTAATTATCAAACGTTCCGCGTCCCGAACCATTTTCATCGCTTTCGTATACGCGTACATAATTTACTCGATTTTATGCCTGTTTATACTGGAAAATTCATTTCGCTCGAATTGTTTTTGCGTTTTATCAAACGATGGTTTATAAGGTTGATGATACCATCATTTTGATCCGCGTGAAATTGGGTTGAAACAATGCCATTCAGTTTTAATTGCAAATGAAAACGCTGCCATTTTTCATTACGGTTTCTACTCGAAATTGCGCGATTCAATTACACCTTATGTCGGGAAACGAAGAAAAACCCAGAAGCAAAAGGAAAATCGTAAGGCTTCGAATCAAAGCCCAAATTCCGAATTTTATTTTAATCAAGAAAATAATTTTTTCCTCAGTCCCGGAATATTTTCAGCAATTCTCGTACACTTTTTGCATCGAGAAATAAAGCCAATTTCCGGTGAAATTGCTGAAGAGAAACGCTATTAAAAATATAGCTTTCGAGGGGAAGTCAATCTCGTTGAAAAATAATGAATTCATAAAGGTTTCGAAAAAGTAAGGGAGCTGCATAAATTGCTTCAAGTTGTACTGCGACTATGATCTGACAAAGCCCCTTAAGGAGATGACGTCTTAATTATATCAAGTACTACGTAAGAAAGTGTAATCTATGTAGCGTAATGGAGCTTTTCCGAGTCAGAAACGCGTAAAATTAGCGCATTATTCGCAGCTCCGAAATCGAGAAACATATTCCCGCATTTTTTTCTAAAGAAACTTATCCCCTTTCTCTAAAAAACCATTCATTTTTAGAACTGAAGTTTAAATGGCTTCATTTTCGTTCTTTCTTCCGCTTGACAAGGCGTGTCGGAAGAAAAAGATATTTTCAACGTCAAGTTTAATAATATACTCCATGCAGCGTTTTTCGAGAATCATCGTTACGCGAGCGTTAGACAACACGTTTTGTTATCACATTTTTCGTGAACGGTTATTCAAAGTGTGCTGTATTTCTCGTTGAAAAATTCATTTCGTGATATTGTTACTGTAAAACATCGCCTAAGGGTGCATTTGTTAAGCGCCGAACGCACAGGGTAAATGCGATTATTATTCCTGGCTTCAAAAAAGAGATTCATTCCTCTCTATACATGTGTTCGAATGAAATTAACACACAAAACAATATCATGCATCCTCGGTACAATTTCCGTTTTGTTGAAACAGTAACCGATAATTACGATTCAGTAATGACTTCAGGCGTTGTTAATTACATTGCAATAACATATAACCCGGTCAAAAATTTCTCAGATATGACCATACATGAGCATATATGGCCAAATTACATATATGATCATATATGAAGATGTCATATATGGCCATATATGATCATATACGGTCATATATGGTCATATATGACATTTTTTAAATAAAAAAATAAACAATAAAAAAATCTCCAGAGTTTTATAATTTTCATTATCGAGCCTTCAATAT